>JBBYHH010566633.1:0-19203 GCA_038382905.1 Daphne laureola
TTGAATTTTGTTTAACTCGATTATTTTATTAGAAAGAATTTGCTCAAGAAATTTGAAAAAAAAAAAAAAACTAACTCTTTGACTCTTTGCTCTATTTTGTGTATATAACAAAGTGTTGAAAAAAACAAATAATAGATTAGATATTGAAAATGAAACCTAACTATTAAAATGAGACATAAGGAGTATTAGAATACCGCCCAGCCCAACCCATTAAGTCTATCAAATCTCATCACCAACAGATGAACTGAAGAGAGCTTATGTTTGACACACAGAGTCTATTAGTAATTGTAAAACACAATTCAGATAGTGCATCATACATTTTTAAGTATGTACTATTGTATTTTTATTTACAATTCTTATATCTATTTTGATCGAATCGTTAATGAATATATAAGAATTGTATTTGACTTTTTTTTATCTATTATTGACTGTTTTTCTTATATATATATATATATATATATATATATACACTTTGATTTCCATTCTAGATTCGCCACTAAGTTAGCCACATCACCCGTTCAAGTAAACAAAAAGGAAGCTATGTCAGTATCATCTAGCCTACCGTCAAAAATATAACGATGGATGATAAATAAGATCTCGAAACAAAACATAAATATTAGTGGTAAATACGGATGCACTTTTGAAAATAATCGAATGATTTGCATGATGAATTCAACTTCAAGTATAATTTACTACAAAATATTGCTCCAACAGTCTGTTCGAGTTTTCAAAAAATCCACCTCCTATGAAAAGCTAACACATTTTAAAAAATTATCTCTCAAATCTCTCTCATCTCAATTTGAAAACTCCTTCACTTTTTTATCATAAATATACGGACTCGAACAGACTGCAAACAGCCAATTTGGCACAACCTCACATGTTTGCATAGGAGGCATATTATGGTTGCTTTATACGTGTGGCACTTCTGTCAAGTGCTTAAGCACTTGGCTTTTCATTTGCCAAATGTCAAGTTGAAGATGAAGAAACACAAAACGTCTTTCATACGTAGGAACGCTATTGTCATACGACCGAAGTTGTCTTCTGGTTTCGGAACGGTGTTGCTACGTGTTCTTAGGTTTCTAGCAACCGATGAGTGATTAAATTATTATTTTTAAAATTTAGAATGTATATAAAGTTTTTAAAAAAAATTTAATAATTAAAATTAATATTTTTTATAAATATCCATTAATTTTAATAGATAAAATAGACGGAATGATCACAAATAAATTACTCCATCCGTCCGCAAAAGATTCAGTCATTTGACTTTATTGTTTCAAAGTTTAATATTTGACTCAAATTTTATCAAAGATAAATAGTTTAAAAAAATTCAAAAAAATATATTTAGAAAATTTGGATTTCAAATTATGATATAGACATGAAATATTTAATTTTCAATGTCTAAACATTCATGAAAATAAATCATAGATTAAATAGTGTAAAACTGTCAAAACAAATAAATGAATCTTTCACGGATGAAAGGAATATAAGTTTTGAAATAGGACTTAAAGAAGACAAAAATATAAAATAAGATCTTAAAGAACCACCGATACATTTACTTCTGTATAAAATTAGACAAAATAAAATGATTGACGACTCAGTCTTTGTTAATCCCGTATATGTTCCGCATCTGAGTGGTCAGCAGGTCAGGTATATTAGAAATTCGTGTTTGTAAATGTAGTCCATTTATCACATTTATGTGAAAAAATACCTACATAATCTAGTATTCTGTACTAATTAATTAATTTAATTAATTAATTCAATAAATTAAAAGATAAAAATGTATTTTTTAATAAAAAAAATAGACGTTTTACCTATTCACGATCACCGGCACCATTGTTGTCGTTGCCACCACCACCGTTGGACCTCCATCGGACCTCTGCTAGTCCTCCATCGGAACACCGTCGGAACGCCATTGGAACGTTGTCGGACAGTCGCTGGAACGCCGCTGGAACTGTCATCGACATCGCTGCCGGAATCGCCACCGGCATCACCAGCAACACAACCACAGCCTCCGGTAACACCACCATCGCCAACATCACCACTACAAACCGTTTATAAGATAATAAAAAACTTTTTTCATTAATTTATATACGAGTAAAGTACATCGGTGGTCCTATAACTTTAATTGTCGTCCTATTGGGGTCCCATTTTAAGTTTTCATCATCTTTAAGTCCCGTTTTAAATCTTAAGTTGCATCCGTGGTCCTTCCGTCCATTTTCTCCGTTAAAGTTAACGGATAATTGGGGAAAATGTTAACTTTAACTACTGAAACTTTCTTAAAAACTCTATTTACACTCTAAATTTAAAAAATGACAATTTAGTCATCCCTAAATAATTTTAAACTTAACAATTTCACCCTAAAATTTTCAAACTTCACCATAGCATACCACCCTTTCATCAATCTCCGGACCGCCACCGAACCACCGTCGTACCGTCGCTAGACCGTCATCAGACCACCACCGAAACACCGTCGGATCACCGGCCAATGGACCACCATAACCGTCGGACCACTACCATACCACCGTCGGTCGCCGGCTAACCACCGTTGCCGGAAAAAGCCGATCGCCGGAAAATGTCGATCGCCGAAAAACAATCACTCGTCGGGAAAACGTTGCATGCCGGAAAAATGCAGGTCACCGAAAAATTGTTGGTCGCCGGAAATGCCGCATCGTCGAAAAAATTTCGGTCGTTGTAAAAACGCCGGTTGCCGGAAAAATGCAGGTCGCCGGAAAAATATCGGTCGCCGGAATAACGCAAATTACCGGAAATGCCGGATCGCCGGAAAAAACGTCAGTTGCCGGAAAATTGCTGATCACCAGAAACGCCGGTAGCCGAAAAATCGCCGGTCCGGTGGCCGATAGCAGACCGGTGACCAGCGATTATGGTGGCCCGTCCGCCAGAGGTGATTAAATTGTTTAGGGGTGACTAAATTGTCATTTTTTAAATTTACGGTGTAAATAGAGTTTTTAAGAAAGTTTCAGTAGTTAAAGTTAACATTTTCTCCAATTATTCATTAACTTTAATGGAGAAAATGGACGGAAGGACCATATATGCAACTTTAATTTTAAAATGGAAATTAAAGAGGACGGAAACTTAAAATAAGATCTCAATATGACGACAATTAATATCACCACCGTTGCACTTTACTCATTAAAAATGTATACTATTTATCTTAGTAAAATTTCGAATGAGACATTATAACTTAAAATATCAAAATCAAAACAACAATGTTTATGGGACACAGGGAATATGTATTAAGAGAACACATCTAACATCTTCCTCCCATTAGTCACATAGTAGCAAAGGCGAAAGATAATTAGAGTAGTTTTTAATTAGGAGATTAGGTGATTTTATCACTATTTTTTTTCCAAAATCTCTCATTTTATCACCAATATTTTTTTTAGGTCAAGATGTCATCAACATTTTGTTAAATATGTAAGTTTGCAATTGGATGTCAGAGCATGAAGCAATCATCGATTATTGGAGGCAGAGGCAGTCATGATCGATGCACCAAAGATCAGAGTACATATCAGTGGCTCGAGTACGATAGATTTAAGCCTCGTTCAACTGAATCGAGGCTGGTAAGGTCGCGTTTTTCGTCATGGGTCTATTGTGATTGATAGTGTTCTGACACTGACTACGCGAAAAGAAGACTAATGTTGGTCTAATAGAGGTTCAGGAATGTTGAGGGAAACTTTTTTCTTCCAAATTAACAGTTTCATCCTATCACGTTGCATTGTCGGCTCTGTAATGACAAATTTATCCATAAAATGAAACCTTGATGGTATTTCTCCACTGAAAAGAAAAAATGTTTAATAGTAAAATAAAATATTTTAAAAAAAATCGTGGTAAAATTACCAATTCTGACATGTTAATTTAAAGGAAGAAAATAAAATAAAAATATAATATGGAGCTGCCTTGTTCGTTTATTATTTTGCCTTCCCCGCGGTCTCTACAGTACATCATCATCATCATCATCATCATCATCATCATCATCATTGAGTAATTCATAAGCCCTTTGTATCTTCGTCGCTGTGGGAGAACTCAAAAAAATAAAACAAATATCTCCTCTTTGTTCCCTTTTTTTGTCTCGATCTGGATTCTGGGTAGGAAACATCTTCTCTCGCTTCTATTCGTATTGAAGTCGTATTGCATTTTGTCTGTTCCTCCTGGGTTTCTGCTTGCCGTCTCGGATTCGCTTAAGGTCAATGTACCTCAGTTTTCCGGTGAATCGGGCTCCGATTTAAGGATTTCCGGCTCTTCTTTCGGAGGATGTAGATTTCCAAGGTTGGGTTTTCCTTTTGAATGAAACCTAACCCACCGCCCCGCCTTTTTTTTCTTTTTTTCTGAACTACCGATTCATCCTTTTTGTTAGGTATTATATTGAAATCTCCAGTCTTTCCCCCCTCCTAAAAATTTCTCTCCTTTCCCATCCAGTTAGTTGGCATCGATTGAAAGGTTTAGATTTCAGATATATGTAGAGTTTACCAGTTGTTGTAGAGGAGAGTTGAGATTATTTTCTCTCTGTCTTGGAGCATCTATTTGGAGAATCTTCGATTTTGAGCTGAACTTGTTCACAGTGGGGATTAGATTAGGCATCCGCTTTTATCTCTGTCTTGGAAACCGTTCAATTGGAGGACTGGGGATTAGGAGTTATGGAGCAAGTGATTGGTGGTAAGTTCAAGCTTGGCCGGAAGATTGGTGGTGGGTCATTTGGAGAGCTCTATTTAGGTAAATCCATGGGTCCTGGATATGCTGTATCTTTTATGCCTAAGCTTTGCGGGATTCATTACCTGATTCTTCTGCTTTGATTTTGTCTGTTGTTGAAGCTGTAAATGTGCAAACTGGAGAAGAAGTTGCTGTGAAGCTGGTACGTGATAATCTGCTTATTTCAAATCTTAGGATTTGGATTGCAACTGTTTTTATGCTTTTCATAGTACCATGTTCTTTAATGTGTAAGCTTAAGGGTAAAGGGAGTATCTTTAGGCATCTTCTCTGATCACCGTTTTAATTTAGCAATCTATCACCTTTTCTCTACCTTATAATGGTTCTGAGAATCTAAAGAGCTTGTGCATTTGGTTCATTCTGCCTATAAAAGATACCACTTTTAACTAAAACTGTGTGGTAGGACTTAAATGCTCTGGAATTTCCATTGGTTTGTCTTCTTCGCTTCACTAGTTCCATTAAATTTCTTTGCTTCAGACCAGAGAGGAGAGGAGCTTCTGTGACTCATGACTGTATACTACTCAAGAGTATCTGCAGTTCATGAGTTTAGACCTTAAAAGTATTTCAATTCAAGTATGTTATATACTACGGAGAGATGCATGACATTTATAGCTCAATAAGTCATTGCTTCTGGTCTTAAGTGTTCTTAGGACCACTGGCACTTGAGTAAATCAGTGAAGAAACAGCCATAAAACCTAATGCTAATATTTTTCAGCCAGCTATCTGGCCTATCACCTACTGAATAAATAAACTCTGGTTCTGTATCAATTGAATTATGAAGGATTCTGAATTCAGAAGAATCAAACTGTAGAACAAGCATCAAACTCAAGTTTGACAACATTTTATTGGCCTGGACTGGAATATTATTTCATGTCTTCCTTACAATCTAATGCAAGCTAATTTATTTTCTGTCACAAATTTCAGGAACCTGGGAAAACCAGGCATCCACAACTTCATTATGAATCAAAATTGTATATGCTTTTGCAAGGAGGAAGTAAGGCTCTTCTTTCTCTTTCACTTCTGGAAGTTGTCACTGCATACTTTTTTCTCGCTTTCTTCACATTCTTTTCCTTATTTTCTCGTCTGAGGGAGATTTAGTTTTATTCCCATCGTCTTCTATATGATTCTTCTGCATTTTGTTTAGGTCCTGATGTGTCTTCTGTGCGCCAGATTCTTCTTAAGCACGTGCTTCTTTTTTTGTATTTTTCAAAGTTAATTGGTTTGTTCTTCTTGAATGAAGCGGGAATTCCCCACCTCAAGTGGTTTGGAGTTGAGGGAGAGTACAATGTTATGGTAATTGACCTTTTGGGCCCGAGTTTGGAGGATCTGTTTAATTATTGCAACAGGAAATTCACATTGAAAACAGTACTAATGCTTGCAGACCAATTAGTGAGTATTCCTATTTTCGATTTTACTAGAAGTTTATAATGAATTTGATACTTCAGTCCTATTTTATAGTTTTCTAATATATATTTACTTTTGGATCAGATTAACAGAGTAGAATATATGCATTCAAGAGGCTTTCTTCACCGTGATATAAAGCCTGACAACTTTCTAATGGGCCTTGGGCGCAAGGCAAATCAGGTATTATTTACATCTGTGCTGATATATCCAGCCATTACTTATTGCTGCCTAGTGATGTCAGTATCTCAGGGCTTAAATTGTTTTATATTAATTGGCTTGTATGTAAATGGAATCTTTGATATCCTTCATTTCTGTAAAATTATACTCCCTCTGCCCGCCAATAATTGAATCGTTACTTTCATGTTTCAAAATTCAATGTTTGACTCAAATTTTAACAAAGATAAATATTAAAAAAAAAAAAAACACAAAAAATATATTTAGAAAAAGAATGGTGCAAATTTTGATATGCATATAAATTATTTAACTTAAAATGTTACTCCCTCCGTCCCACGAAGATTGTTCATTTTCTTTACTGTTTTCACAGTATTTAATCTACGATTTATTTTTATAAATTCATAGATATGTAAAGTTAAATTATCCATATGTTTCTTATAATTTGCAATCTAAACTTTCTAGATATATTTTTATTTTATTTTTTTCTACTGATTATCTTAGTTAAATTTTGAGTCAAACACTGCAACTTGAAACAGTAAAAGAAATGGAACAATTTTCATGGGACGGAGGGAGTAAAAGATTCATGAAAAAAAATCATAGATGAAATACTCTGAAACACTGAAAACAAATGGTTCAATTAATGCTGGACGGAGGGAGTATACTTCTGTTATCATGCATATCAGTCTGTGCATACCAACAATTTCTGTCCTTATTTTAAGAAACTTTTCGTCAAGCTGTTTGAAACAAGTGCCAATAGAACCTTGTTAAGGTTAATGATTACTTATGTGCTTCAATATTCTCATTACATACTCTTGTAACAGGTGTACATCATCGACTATGGTCTAGCTAAGAAATACAGGGATCTTCAGACTCACAGGCACATTCCTTACAGGTATTTAAAATATGTCCCATCTTAGAAGTGTTGGACCTATTAGATTGATATTTTTTGAGCTTTTTGTATACGGAAAAACATTCTACCTTGAGTAGAGATGTTGGCTTGTCTAAGAGAGGTCTTGTATAGATGGCTCGTGTTTTTCTGTCTGATTGAAATAGCTTTTATTGCTACAATTGTGATATAACATATCGTCTGTGATTATAAGTAAGGTTTTTTTTTTTTTAATATTCTTAATGAAATGTTTGAAAACCAAATTTCAATAAAAAAAATTGTTTTCAATATCATTTTTTCTTGGACTGCAATGTTCAGTTGTAAATGATATGTAACAAGTCTTGTAATATACTCCTATTAATTTTTACTACTATCCCATTATCTCTGGATGCGCATGCTTGCAAATCCAATTCCTTCTCTCTGTTTAGTTCTGCTTCTGTCTCGCATCCACTTACGCATGCGGGTTCACATTTTCCATCTTTCATAATGCATATTGCTTCTACCATGGTTGCAGGGAGAATAAAAATCTCACTGGCACTGCGCGGTATGCAAGTGTTAACACTCACCTAGGACTTGGTAAGTAAGATTATTTTCAACAGCATTTAAAACATTGATATTAGCATTATCACTGATACATGCATTTGGTTCTTGACAGAGCAAAGCCGAAGGGATGATCTGGAGTCTCTTGGTTACGTGCTCATGTATTTCTTGAGAGGAAGGTTAAGCAAATTATACCCATCTACTACCCCCCCTCCCCAATTTTCCTAAATATCTGGGGTTTTATGGCTGGTAAAGAATCATCGTCACCTGACTTCATAAATTTGGTGGTCTATTTTTTTTTTTTTTTTTTTTTCCAGTCTTCCCTGGCAAGGCCTAAAAGCTGGTACCAAAAAACAAAAATATGATAAGATTAGTGAGAAGAAGGTAGCAACTTCGATTGAGGTATGTCATACTTGGGCTGTTTTTTCCTTTGCTGAATATATCAACATTTATTCTTGATTCTAATGGTGCTCACAACTAGATCTTTTTTTACATGCATGTGGTTGCTAGCATTACTCTGTTTAGAAGGCTTACTTTCTTGCCTTGCAACTTGTGCTGAACTTGTAATGGCTACAGCATATTCCGATATACTCATATGTAACTCTTAACCCCGTCTTTCCATGTATGAAAATTCTTACTTCATATATTGTCAAACAGGTGCTCTGTAAATCACACCCCGCTGAGTTTATAACATATTTTCACTACTGCCGTTCATTGCGATTTGAGGACAAGCCAGACTATTCGTATCTAAAAAGACTTTTCCGAGATTTGTTTATACGAGAAGGTACAATGTAAACTTTAATTAAATTGCAGTGTGAGCTCGATTGTTTCTTCCTGGTGGATGGTTTACATCGGACAGTCAGTCTTAAATCGCTATTTTTACAGGCTATCAGTTTGACTATGTCTTTGACTGGACAATGTTGAAATACCCCCAAGTCAGTGGGAGCTCTAGAGGCCGGGTCAGTGCTAGTAAATACTCCGTTAATGTTTCGGTTCATTTGTTGATGTATACTGTATTATTTACTTAGCTATTACTACTTCTTTACCAACAGTCCAGTGGGAGACCAGCTGTGCTTGCAGGACCTTCCGTAGAAAGACCTGAACGGATCACGGGTCTGCAACCTTTTACCCAAACAGGTTTGCTGATTACTGGAAAACACAATTCATGTAACCTGTGGCTGAAGTGCTTGTGAAGCTCTCCAACTCTTATGACTTGGGCAAGTTGCCTCCTCAAGAATGATTGAGGGCAACTCAGCCCCTCGAGTATTAAGAGATGTGTGAGTTGGCCCGTTTAGCAAATACTCTCTCTCTTCCATAAATATTGAGCTTTAATTTGGCTACGTTAGACAAATTAATTTTAGTTTTTCTTTTTTTGTTAAAAAATAAAAAATTACTAATAACATTAACAACTTCATCCTCTAATCTTAAAATTGAGTCCACAAGATTTTGTTTCCTCATTCTAAAGTTGAGTCTCATTAGACTTTTTATAAATTTTCAGCAAAGGTTTGAAATCTTTAGTTTCCAAAGACAATACTGTTTTATAATTTTATCACAAATCGTTTTAAGAAAAAACTATCATATATTTATGTTAAATTATTATCACATGTTTGTGTTAAATGGATTCTCATGTCATCCTAGGTTAGAAACCAATATGAAATGAAGATTTAAATCTTGGAGAAGTTTGTAAAGATTTTATCAGTTAGGTGACAATTTGTAACAAGGAATTAAGGATTTGGGATTAATAGCCAACTATTCCGGGATTTGAACTTTCTACAATGATTAGAGGATAAAGTCGTAAAAATTATCATTATAAATTTTTCTTTTAAGAAAAGACTACGGTGCGTTTTGTAAAGAATTTGAGAAATTTTTCGGAAGTTTTCTAAAGTTCGATTTGAAATTTGTGAAAGAAAAAAATTAGAGGAAAAGATTGATTTGATAAATCGTTTTTGTTAATACAAAGAAAACACTTTTTTGGGAGAGAAAGTACTAAAGGGGCCAATTCACACCTTTCCTAATACTTAAGGGGCTGAGTTGCCCTCAAACATTCTTAAGAGTCCGAGTCTTAGAGTTGAAGAGCTTCTCAAGCACTTCAGCCGTTAATACTATGTTATTTGTTTTTTGTCACCTCTTCACCTTAGTAGTACAAAAATGTCTCTGCTCTAATATCCTGTTGAACTTTGAATACAAAATTCAGTTCGGAAGGAGATTCGGGATAGATTTACTGGAGCAGTGGAAGCATTTTCCAGAAAAAATGTTTCTGCTCCAAGTCCACGTCGTGATCATTCCAGGCAAAAAGCAGTAGAGGATGTTACTTCTTCAAAACATGCGGTAAATGGCATTTCCACTGCAAAAAGAATCACCTCGTGAGTTTGTTGACTCTCTAATCACACCTTATTTGTATTCAGGTCGACCCAGAGAAGAAGCGCAGCTCTTCTCGTTATGGTAGCACCTCGAGGAAAGCAGCTGTTCCAACCAGTAGTAGGCCGAGTTCATCTGGCGAACCCAGTGATTCACACGCGAGGCGAATGACCCCTAATGGCGGCCGCTTTTCTACCGCAGCTCTGAGAAGCCAACCTGGTTATGACTACAGAACTGCGCCTCGTGGTACCTCCTCCAGAGGCATTCGTGAAGATCCGTTGCGAAGCTTCGAGCTACTGTCGATCAGGAAGTAATGTGATGGTTGATTGATTGTATGTCTGCGCCAAGCTTTTACCTGTGGATATTCTTCCACCGTGGAAGGGGAAGAAGGAAGGAAAGTAAGAATCTACTTACAGTCTCACATGTCATATGTACATGGGAATCAAGTGTGACATTAGAGGTCCAGTCTAACGCAGCTGTCTGCCTCTACATAGTCTGTCTCTCAATTTTTTCTTCTCTCCTTCCTTTCCTTTGATATTTTTTTGTTCTGTCAAGAGTTATGGCCATTGTAGCATGTGTTTATGGACTACGTCGTACACCCAAGAGTGAAAACAACTCATGTAATGTGAGACTGCAATAGTTGACATCAACTGAAATTCATGTACTATTTGAACTCTTTATTTAGCTCCTCTTCATTGATTCTTCATCCTCCAGTTTTGGTCAAAATTAAACGAAGGAAAACAAAATGCTCTTCAACGCAACATCCTCTCTTTCATTCATTCCACATCTTGAGATTGTTCAACTTTTCAGCTTTACATGATTTACAGTCTAATTCCCACCGCCGAAATAAATAACATCTCTGGTTCGACATAGGGTAGCATTCTAACCGGGTGTTAGAATCTCAAACAAATGATGGTCTCGTGCTAGCAAATCAACTGTTTCAATTCATGTGCTTCTGAGAGCTGCCAACCGCTTCTCGAGGTCACTGATGCCCGAACTGCAAGTGAAACTGACATCAGGAGACGAAGGTTGTTCCAAATTTTCAGCAAGAAAAGATTGTATGGTTAAAGTGTCTGAACAGCCCGGACTTTTCTTTCATGAGTGATGAAGCTCGTTACGCAATGATATTAGATTGATCTATCATGAGAAGGAAACACACCTGCTAACATCCACACTATTTTTTGCAGCAATCCTTCCTTTTGGAGCTGATGATAACTGTTGTTATGAATGGAGCAAAAAAATCAAAAAATTATCCAAACAAACAAAATCCATGGACCAGGCAAACAAGAAGAGCATAGCAGCAGCTACCTGTGATGCAACGTCAACGCCTATTTCATCCAATACCTGTGACAAAGTAGAAAGTGTTACCGATGCAAACATGTGTCAATTACATAAGCGTATGTATGTTATTGGTAAACAAATTACAGAACATCATGCTCTGTTTCCTTCAGACTAATGTACTGGTGATTACAAGTGAAAAGCAATGATGGATAACCTGATTGGTTAGCTCGTCCGTCTCATCTTCAGCTTCATCATTATCCAATGCATCATCTATAGCGTCAGATATCATTTCACTCTGAAAGCATGAGTCACACATACTGATAAGATTCACTTGCATTCAGACAAAACATAGAGTCGCCATAAAGATAGTCATATACTAGAACAGATAACATCTTACACTCATATCCATTTGTGCAGATTGCCTCTGGAATTCTCGAATAACCTTCGCTTGCTTATCTGGGGCCATTTGCTTCAGAGAGAAGTTGGCACTACTTATTAGCAGGCAAAAAACAATAAAACTATGGTGCAACAACAAGAGAAACCATTAGAATTAGACATTACAAACCTTATTCATGGTACTCATTGCTTTCGTAGCACTTTTTATGCCTACAGCAACTGACGATTGGGCATGCATAGCCTAGCCAAGAGAGAAGATCGCACAATGTCACTAAAAGCTCAAACTTCCAACATAAAGCAGAGAAGAAACAAGATGGTAAAGATGGGTTGGAGCTGCATAGAACACCTGTGTATGAGTTGCTATTCCCCTCATTTGAGCTCGACTACTTTGCAAATTGGCTATCTGCTGTCTGAGCCTAATCAGTTGTCGGGCCAAAACTTTAGTTGCCGCCTGTAGTAGTGGTGCACATATGACAAAGTTTGTTATAATCATACCATAATACTCCTACAACTTAACCTGACTAAGTCACAATCTAAGTTACCAGAATGTATTCTAAGTTTTCAAACTTGGGAAAGATCAAAATCTTATCTAAGTTAAGGGAGGGGGTGTAAGAGCAGTCAGATTAAGAAACAAATGTTACCTCATTTCCTGTTTTGGCTGTCCTTTTAATTTCAGCAACAAGCTTCTTTTCCTGCCATTGTGAAAAATCATATTAGATCCTAGAGAAAAAACCCTGGGAAAACCTAGAATGGATACCACCAATGGGAAGCTATTGCATACTTCTAGCTGCAGTGATCCTATTTCCTTCTCTACTCCTGAAACCAATACCAAAAATGACAAGCTTTATTAGTAACAGCACAACTAAGACGATAACACATGTAAAATTCAGGACAAACTTTTGCATAGTGATTTCATGTAAAGAAAGGGAGAGCCAAAAATAAATAACACTAAATCTTTCCAATAGTAAAATTTAAAAAACTATTGGAATTGAGCTCAGAAAGGTAAGGCTTTAAGCTGATGCAAGAATTACTTGCCTCTTGTAGCATGTGTCAATTCTCTCTTACTCTCGCGAAGGGTGTCTGAAACATGATTCAAGAACAAATTCAAAGGAACCCATAAAGGGTTTCGTTCAATCACAGAGTTGCTCAATTTACGAAAATAAAATTGAATAATACTCCACATGAGATTGATCAAGTGGGAAAATTGGAATTGCAGGGGGGCGATTTGTTCACCTTTGGGATCGGGTTTTCGGTTGAAGATGTTCATCTTTCGTCAACGTGATCTCCGAAGAAGAAACTCCTTCCGAGTTCCGACGCCGAACGACAACAGTATTTTTGTTTTTGGAGTACCAAATTGCTCGAGTAGTACTGTTTTTTAGGGTAAACTACGAAAACCACATTGATATTTGATGAAATCTTCATTTTATTCCTCTATTTTCATAAACGTGCAATTATCTCTTTGAGATTTAGTGAAACTTTCACTTTCTCTCTTAACTGTGTATGACTTTCTCTCTTAACTGTGTATGGTGTTAGTTGAATTTTAAATATTTTTACAATAATTACATTAACTATACTCCAAAACAGTTAAGGAGCAGTCCTGAATCACCTGTGTCATAGCAGCATGGGCTCATCTACATTTCTCAACCTGAGCTCATCTGCGTTGACAGTGACCAAGCAACAATAACAGTTAGGCAGGATGACCGGTTGGGGAAGATAGATAAAATGTTGGAGTTTAAGTGTTAGGGTAAGAAATATTGGTGACAGTAAGAGTATTTGACCCTAAATTTCTGAACTGTCTAACTAACAACACAAATTGTCAAGATGAGTAATTGCAGTTTTTAAAAAACTAAAAGAGATAAACTGAAAATTTAACCAAATCTCGGGGTTTTTTTTGGTAATTTACCGTGGCGGATTTCATTAAATAATTGAATTTCAAATAATATTGCAAAAAACACAAAAAAAATCACTAAATTTTCTAACTTGTTACGAATGGATGACTTAACTTTTTATCGGAATTTTTTTGCGACCGTACCAATTTAGGCACTCAGTTTGAATATCACTAACTTGGCAGACAATAGAAAAAACGTGGATTGAGCGGGTGGTTAAACCTAAAGCGTCATTAAGTGTTTGGCTTAAAGAAAAAAAATTAAGAGAATATCACGTCATTTTTTTTCAAGTGAACCACCTAACTTTCTATTTGGTTTTCTCTTAACACATTTTTTTAAGTGAACACTTAGATCCACGTTGTTTTTTCGTTTGCCACATCACCATAAAATTTAACCAAGTGGCTAAATTGGCACGATTTTCAAAAGTTTAATGTTTTATTCAACAAGGAAAAAAAAAATTAAGTGACCGAATCGTTCAATGATTTGTCCGGCAAATAAAATGTTCAATGTCAAATTTGAGCAACCTAATTGGGTCATCCAGTTAATAGTTTTTGGTAACTTTGCCCTTAATCTTATCATTTGAGCATCTTTACCCAATTTTAGCGAAGAGAGAACATAAGAAAGCAGAGTATATGTACCAACTAGTGGATAAAATCGAGTCCAAATCTGTTATCTCCTAATCCCATATCCCATCTCTGTCCCCAACTGTATTTTACTAATACCCGTTAATTATTTCGTTAAAAAATTAACAGATTAATTAACGATATTAGTAAAATACACTGGGGGATATGGAATTAGGGGACAACAGATTCACTCTCGATCAAATCACTAGTTGGTTAAAGACTAATATACACTAACATAATATTATAAATAAAGAAGGATATTTTAGTCAAATATCAATGTCTAGCATTTTAGATTATGTATTAACGGAATTAGTTGGTAAACCGACTAGTTGGTAGTTAGGGTTGTGTTCTTTTCTACAAAAAAATTAAATAAATAACAATAACAGACTAACAAAATTTTAAATTTTCATGATTCTAAAAAACATTTACTCTCACAAAACTCATTTACAAATTCAAATCAACAACAATTTGTTATGAAAGGTTTAAAAAAGAACACATCCTAGCCTAGAAGAGGTAACATAAGAATATGGTGTATGGGTTCGAAGTTGGGCCTTATAGAATTGGGGTCCAAGACTTGTAGGAAATGTTTGTTATTTAGGTGAAAAGATAAGAGGAAGATTGCTGTTTATTGGGAGGGTGAAAAGTACTAAGAGGAATGAAATAGGCGTCTCAACAACCTTCCATCACCAAACCACCTTAATTAACCCTAACCCTCCCCTCCCCCCTAAATTTAGCTCCAAAAACTCCCATCTTCTTTTTTCACAATTATTATTATTATTATTATTATTATTATTATTATTATACTGCCTAAATTAAACAAACAAAGACTTCTCCATTTTCTGGAAAAAATAATCCCATTCTTCTGCTGGCAAATAAATGCCTTACCCAGAAGGATCTGCTTCTCTCTTTCTTCCCCAACACTCCATCTTTTTTCTACCATTATTATTCCATCACTTTTATCTAATCTCTCAAACCAATTGCCACAACAAGTTTACCTTTTTCCCTTTTTTTTTTTTTTTTTTCATTTAGGTAAAGGATTTTTCTTCTCTTTTGTTTTGTTTTATTTCTCTCTTCATTGCTTAATTATGAACTGCTGATTATGGTTGTTTCAGATAGGACAACGGAGAAAGGGTGTGAAGCAAAACTACAAAACCAAAAATGACTTCCAACAATAAGATGAAAGGACTCTTGAAAAACATAAGATTAATGTTTGGTTTGTATTTCTTTCTCTTTTTCTTCTCCCTGAAAAGCTTTTCAGCAGGAAAAAAGTAAAAATAAAAAATAAGTTAAATAAATTTGCAGAAACTGAGAAAGAGCCTGAAATTCAGATTGGATTCCCAACGGATGTAAAGCATGTGGCTCACATAGGATGGGACGGACCATCTGTAAATTCACCCAGCTGGGTATATACTTTTTACTCTCAATTCTCTTTTTTTGTTTTTTTTTTTATTATTTTTGAAAATTATAGGAGTATATTTTTAAGGGGGGGAAAAAATAGTAAAATATTGATATGTGCAGATGAATGAGTTCAAGTCACCAAATGGATTTGCAACAGGACCCTTAGCTTCACCAGGAGATGTAGGGCAGAACAATGAGCAAATCCAATGGTCCTCAGAAGGTCCTCACATTGCTTAATTCCCCCCAATCTTTACTTTTCTTCCACTCTGACCCCTAATATTGAATATTTCCAGACAAAGGTCGATCCAACCGGAACCGGGAGCAGCAGGAAGCACCAAAGTCGACGAGACGGAACATGTCGGCGGGAGCGGACTCGCCGAGCCGTGAGAAGACGACAAGGACACGGCGGTCGTCGAAGAAGGACGACCCCGACCGGCCGAGACGACAGAAAGAAACAACCTCCGCCCAGCAACACGGCGGAGGAGGAGGACAGGACCTTCCCGACATCCCGAAAACCACCACTTCCACCACCACCGGCCGGCGGAAGAAGTCGAAAGAGACATCGAAATCTTCGAGGTCGAAGACAAAGAGCCAGGACACGGCTCCTTCTGAGTCCGGTTCGGTAAGGTCTCAAGCCAGCGCCGCCACTGAACGCCGCCATAATAACTCCACCAGAGACTCTTTGGAAGAACTCGAGGAAGCCATCTCTTAATCAATTCATTCATTCATCACCATCACTAGTAGCTTAATTTCTTGATTTCTTTTCTTTTTTTCAGCTTTCATTTTCAACCACTTTTTTTTTCTTTTTTCCTGATGATGATCATGAGATTACACCAAATCAACTGTAATACACTCCATTCAACTCATTCTCCTAACCATCTCACTTTTAATTATGTTCTTCTTTATGGAGGAGAAAAGGTCCAGTTTTTTTAAAATAGAGGATTTTTTGTGAGAAACAAAGTTAAAGGAATGTTTTTTTTTTTAACAAATGAATAAAGAAAGTTTTGAGTTATTAGGGGAAAGAAAACAGGACAAATTCATGACTAAAACAACAACAATAATAATAATAAAAGCAATTACTGTGAAAAGTTAACTCTTTTTATTTACAGCTAATTCTTCCAAGGTACTGAGGTCTGAGTTCAAAATCAACCAGCTAATCTCACTCTGTTTCATGATTAAAACCCATAATTACATTTTGATCTCTTCCCTCCCAACTTTTTGTCCAAGTCAGTATGGTGTCATCTTCACCATGTTCCAACTACAGACTAACCAAAACAAATTCTCTCACATCAAACCAAAACCAAAACCAAAACTATCAGAGCCACCAATGAAACAGTAGTAGGAGTTGAGGAAGTTCCAAGATTACCCTTTGAAAGCAGAAGAGGATGAGGAATCTCTGATTTGTTGCAGGCCTTCACTTTCCTCAAACCGCTCATGTTCATGTTTGGTCCTCCTCTTCCACTGCTCTGTTCCACTTCCATGTCCACACACAAATTTGTGTTCCCTCTCAGTCTCAACTTGGCACCCACATTGGCTGTGAAATTTGCAGAAAACGGGAGCCTCCCGCTCAGTTTGTTGTTCTCCAAATTGATCTCACTCACAAGACTCAAATACCCCAACTGCTCTGGTACTTCCCCTTCAAGCTTGTTGTTGTCCAGCCAAAGAAAGCACAGATTTTTCAAATGTAAACCTATAGAACCAGGGATTTTGCCAACCAGTCCCATTCCTGAAAATCCTATCCCCGAAATACCCCCTAGATTCTCCCATATTTCCGGGATCTGTCCTCCTAACAAGTTACCACTCAGATACAGCTCCTTCAGAGAAGACAACTGTGATAAGAACAGAGGAACGCCATAGTTGCCCAGCTTGTTGAAACTCAAGTCTAAGAATTCCAAATTCTCCAACTTCCCCACGGTTTCCGGGATCTTTCCGGTGAACCCGTTTGAGCAAAGATCAAGTTTCAACAGAGCCGTCAGATTCCCGACCGAGTCCGGTACATCTCCGACTAAGAAATTGTGGCTTAAATCAAGGATCTTTAGGCTCTTCAATTTGGAGAAATCTCGGTAAACCCCACCGGAAAGCTTGTTCCTTGAAAGCGTAATCTCTTCAATGTTAACCAGTTCGTAAACCGAATCCGGGATGGACCCATAGAAACCATTTCCAGACAGAACAAGCCGCCTCAAATTCGTGAAGTTACGAACAACGGCATCGAGTGGCCCTGCCAGAGCGGTGTTATCAATGAACACGAGCTCCTCGAGTTCCGACCCGAAACTCGCCGGAATCTTATCCGGGACGACGGAGACCTTCTCGGTGAAGCATTTGTAGAAGAAAAGCTTCCGGATGTAGTTGAAGGAAGTAAAGATGAGAGGGTTTAGCGTGGAGTTAGGGAAACAAGGTGGGTTGGGTGAGAAATCAGAGACATAACCGAAACTGAGTTCGGTTATATGAACAGAGAACTCGGCGGAGCCGGGATGGGAGAAGTAGTCGCAAACAACGCCGTGTGGGGCGGAGATGCAGAGGTTTTCTGGGAAAAGCGTCCGCCATGGGATTGTTGGGTTGATGGAATGAAGAACTCGGAAAACCGATTCTTGCTCTGCTGAGTCGAGAAGCGGCTGCTGCTGAGTGGAAGCAGAGAAGAAGAGCACAGAGAAGAAGAAGAAGAAGAAGAAGAAAGTGAAAATGGAAGATAGCATTGTTGTTCTGGTTGTTACTTTGTTTGTGTGTTTTGGTGTTGGAGTCAAAGTCATGGAATAGAAGATGATTTTATGCTCTGTTTTGTTCCGTTGTGTCTCTGTTTCTCACTGGTCCCCTAATTCTGTTTCTGTTGTGGTGTGGAGTGGCAGGAGGAGGTTGAATTACGACTGTGACCCTGGTTTGGAAGTTAGTGGGTGCGGATTTAGTAAGGGTAAGAGGGGGAATTCGGTGTAAAGGGTTGTAGCCTCACTATTTGCATGTAAAAACACAACTGTAAACTGTCAGGCAGAGGCAGGCACATAGAAGCAATGAAGGAACAGCCTGCAGAGGTAAAACCCAGATCCTTGTTGCTGAACTGCACTCCAAGGAGAAACGCATTTTACGCAAATCAACGCTCACGATCGGATCTCTATATTATTTCAAACTAATCACGGGAAATTTTTAATAATTCATTTTTTTCTTAAAATCTTTTCCCCTTACAAATTTTATATATTAACCAAAAACTTCAAAACCATTTGTAAGATGATGAAGGCTCCGTTTAGAAAATAATTGTTTCAATTAACTGTAATGTTTTGAAGAAAAAAAATTAATGGTTGAGATCGAAACAGTTACAGCTAATCTTGAATTTTTTCAAAACGCAAACAGTTAGCTGAAAAAACTATTGCCAAACACAGCAGAAGAAAACTTAGAGTATCTCCAATATGTTCTTAATTTTTTTTTTTTATATACCCATTTTTGGAGAGTTTTGAACATATTTTTTGTCCAACAACTTCCATATCTCATTCTCCAAAATAAAAAAATGGTGGGCCTCAAATCTGGAGCATTCTTCCTAAATTCA
>JBBYHH010566634.1:0-10752 GCA_038382905.1 Daphne laureola
AGCATCAAGCAATTTCTGAACCTCTGAACGTACAAATTCCTTTCGATCCGGGGGAATGCCCCTTGTTTTCTGCCTAATAGGGATGAAATTAGGAAGAACATTAAGCTTATGGGAAATCACTTTGGGGTCGACGCCCGGTAGATCAGCAGAGCTCCATGTGAAGACATCCAGGTTGGCCTGCAGCAGGTGGATGAGGGCATCTCGAGTTGGCGATGACAGGTCTTTCCCAATGCGGAACCTCTTTTCTGGTGATATCTGCACCTCCTCGACGTCCCCTGATAAGTTTGGGATCTTGCCTGCGTGTTCTGATGTCGCACTATCAGGGGCGGAGTGGTGTCTTTTGGGCTCCGCTCGTGGTGGTGCCTTCGCGGGCCCAGTTTGGGATGCTACGTAGTTGCCCCTCGAAACATTCTGGTTGACATAGATGTAGGCATCCTCCGAGCTTATTGCGAATTCCAGGGTAAGGGTGCGCACATCGCACCGCACGTGGAATTCTACCTGAGTCTGCCTTCCGATGATCGCGTTGAAAGGCGATTGTAGGTCCAAGACTATGAAGTCTATGAAGCTAGAGCTGCAGGCGGGGACTCCGCCAGATTTTGTTCCCATCATCATGAATGAGAGGGTGATGATGCCTAGTGTGGGGATCTCTTCCCTTTTGACACCGTAGGTTGCACCTTTTGCTGGATGGATGCGCGAGAGGGACACTTTGGCTGCTTGAAGGGTTTGCTTGTAGACTACGTTTGCATTTTCCCCCGTGTCCACAAAGATCCTGTCTGTATCCCAACCTGCAACGCGGGCTGTAATGATTAGAGGGTCCGTATGAGGGACTACTATTGACGTACCATTCCGCTGATGGATTAGTTAGGTTGCGGAGTGCTCGAGTTGGTATATTTGCCTCATGTAATGATGTCTCGCCGTCGTCCCTTCACACTACGTTATTATGTGAATGTGACCTGCTGGGGGCGGTATGCGGTCCCCCGCTCATCATTATGACTGGTCATTTTCCCTTGGCTGCTTGTCATCACTGTCGCGGTTGCTTTCGTGCCTGTGACCCCTGGGTGATTCCTTTCTGGGGGAGTGGTCCCGCGTAATGAACTCCGATAGCTTCCCATGCACGGCCATTTCTGCCAACATTTTCCTAACCTCGATGCAGTCCTCTGTGTCGGGCCCCTTATCGCGGTGGTATCTACAGTATTTGTTTTATCAGCTATTGGCTTGCTTGGACAGGGGGTAAGGCCATTTTTGGACCGCACATCTCGCTTCAAGGATATGGAGGATGTTGGTTTGAGAATCCTGGAGAGGCAGGAGCCAGGGGTAATGATGATCCCGCGCAGGATGGGATGAGAATCGGGTATGCTTTGCCCCTGCTCGGCTATCCTGCCCTCGTGTATTCTAGACCCTGGCTTTGCTCTATGAGGGCTTGCCTTAGGGTTTAATTATCTCTTCTGCATGCATGAATCTGATGGCCCTCGTAAGGAACCACTCCATGCTTCCTGGGGGATTTTTATTGACCTCCACGAAGAATCGAGAGTCCCATTGACGCCCCTGCATGGCAACGAGGAGACTTGTCTCTTCACTCAAATTAGGAACCTGGATTGCCTCCGCCTGGAAACGCTGAATGTATTCCCTGAGGGACTCTTCCTTGCACTGTCTTACTTTGAGCAGGTGGACCACCATTTTTGGCTAGGGCTTGGAGCCTATAAAATAGTTAGAGAAGGCGAGGGAGAGTTCCTTGAAGGAGTTGAACTATTTACCTCTCAGGGTTCTATACAAGGCGGCGGCTACTCCGGTCAACGTAGAGCTGAATGCTCGGCACATGGTGCTATCATCTGCCCTGGCGATGGCCATGGATGAGATGTATCGTTGCAGGTGTACATTTGGATCAGAGACTCCATCATAGGCATCAAGTTTCGGCTGCTGAAATTGCTCTGGTAGTGGCGAGGGAAGGATTTGGCTTGCGAACGGTTGGGTCCAAAGGTGACTCAGGCCCAGTCCTGCGGCTGATGCGTTGATTATTTCTTCGCACTTCTCCATTTTCTCCATGTGCCGGGCTAGCGCACTTAGGGCAGCCGTATGAGCAGGGTCTGTGCGGTTTTCCTGTATCACTGGCGGTGGCAGTGCATTCGTGGCCTGTTGTACGATTAGGACGCTTCCTGCAGCATCCAGTATTTCCCTGAGGGTCTCCGCTAGCCTACTATGGAGTTTATTGGCCACTGCTTCCGTGATGGCTTCCATTGTCGCTTGGTTCAGACCTGCAATGTTGGTTTGCTGGAGCACCACATTCTGCTGGATGTCTTCTGTTACTCCCTAGGAAGCCACACTTTCTCCGATGGTGTGGATGGAAACATTATCCTCTTGGTACGGGAGAGCCTCGTTTATGCCATTTGTTCCTTCGCCGTTGAGGCGTTCACTAGCTCTTGTTCTCGGCATGGTGAGTTTCGTGGGCTTGGTTCATTTCCCATAGACGGCGCCAATCTGATATCCAAAATCTCAGCTATCCAGATAACATTGTCGATTGCTTCTCTTCCTTCTCAATGATGATCCTTCTGCTACCGATTATTTCCTAAAAAGACCAGAGATTGTGGGGCCCCGGGGAGATACTCCGACGCTCAAGTCAGTTCAAGGACTCAAGGTCTAAATGTGTGTTGTCAGTGAGAATGTCATACATTTGCTCTCAGATCAACCCCCTTATATATGGAGCTGCCACCGTAGTTACCGGGGCACATCTCCACGTTGTAGGGAACGTGGGAGACGTACCAACTTAGAACGTGGGGTCAAGGAGAACGTGGGAGTCATGCGTGCGAGGAAGTGGAGACATGGCCCACCTTTTCATTCGCAGGACCATGAGTGAAGGGGGTGCCATCTCCGTGACTCGTGTACGAGGACAATCGTGCGTGCCCCTCACACGCGCGGTTGCTGTCCTGCAATTCCAACAGAAGCGCACGCCTGGGTAGCCTAGCGAGGCCTGCTACGACGCATGCTTGGATAGTGTACCAAGGTTGCGCTCCTCGTACGCGCGGTTGCTGTCCTGCGATGCCAGCAGAAGCGCATGCCTGGGTAGCTTAGCGAGGCCTGCTGTGGTGTATGCTTGGATAGTGTACCAAGGAGCCCCCCCACAGGCAAAGTTGGGGTGGGGTCCTGAACTCCGCGGGTCGGTACTCATGAGGTGAAGTGAGTCGCTAGCCTTGTGACTCGGGATGTGCGGTCTTGGGGCAGATGCCAACACGTGTACGGTCGAGGTGTTAAGTCAGTTCAGTTTCCCGATGTTTTTAAATTTCAAAATTGCAGTTTAAAAATGCACTTTGTACTTCTGTGCCCTACATTGCTTCTATTTTCTTCTGTATTCCCGAAATCGCGCCGCTGCCCCCTTCTCTTCCGGTGCTCGTTCTTGCTGTCGCCTGTCGATTCGTCAAGCGAAGCTGCTCTTCAAGGTGTTTTCGATTCTCCACTTACCAAGGTTAGTGCCTCTAGTACCTTATTGCGAAGCATTATAGTCTGGCCTACCATGTGTTTGGTGAAATGCGTCGGTGAGCCTCTGATCAAAATCATCTCTGTTCTTTTTCTGGGTTTCTGTTGCTTGTAGATTATGGCTCGTAAGGAAGTGCAGTGTCCGGTTATTGTTCTGATGGAACGTACCGGTCTAAACTCAGATAGGCTTATTGCAGAGCTGACGAAATGTTCATGGCCTATGAACATTGTTGATTGTCGCTTGGCTCGGGCGAACATTCTGAAGTCCGTTGGGTTGTCGATGACAGATGAGAACAAGGAGAAAGAAACCTTGGCTCTGTTTCCGGCGCAGCTGTCGACGGGGCTGAGGATGTCGTTTCCTCGCATCGTGCAAGACCTGTGCACCTGGTGGCGCGTGCCCCCCTCTCAGCTTGGACCCAATGTGTTTAGGCAGATATCGGCGTCCGCCGTCTCCTGCAGGATGGCGGGCGTAGAGGCCTTCGCGGAGGTTTTTTTGTGATTCTTCCTTCTAGACTTACGGACCGGCGGCTCTCGTTTCCACGTTACTCCCATAAACGTGGGAAACAACTGCTCCATTACCTTCCTGAAGTCGGTCCAGTCATTCCATGAATGGCATAAGTTCTTCTTTTTTGTCGCGCGTCAGCCCGCGTGGCTGTTTCCGGTGGCCCTGACCGCGGAGCTTGTGCATGCTTATGTCACTTTGTTGGCTTGGCTGGATGGCGTCCTCGCTCCCGAGGCGTGCGATAAGATATTTCCCTTGGAGTTGGATTCTCTTGATAAGGTGGTGTTGCGATGGGCTGGTCTCAGCACCGGGCACCAGATAGATTCGGACGTGAAGTCTCCGCATGAAGGCTGGTCCGCTGCTCAACGTGGGAATGTCGTTGAGGCCCTCTTTGCGGCTCTTGAGGGTCCCAGGGGTAAGTTAGATGCACCTTTGCTGTTTTTGGTATTTGGTAGGATTTGCTGATTGCAATGAGATGTTGCTGCGGATAACCCTTCATGGGACGAGTCTGCGCTGGACCGGTTGAAAGCGGCTGGGCGTGTTACATTGAGGGTGCATCTGGCCTGCGTGCAAGGGAAAGGGCCGTCCGGTGCCACCAGGTCCTTGGGAGAGATACTGGCCCCCAAGAAGCGCGCTGCTAGTGAGGGTCCCTCCCCTAGCGGCGAGGTCAAATGGGTGAAGACCACCGGTCGCGATGTCTTTGTCGTGCAATCGAGCGGCGTGCGCCAGGTTTTCACGGGGAGATTTGTCTCTCCACCCATGTTGATAGAGGTTGTTACCCCTGCATTGGAGGAGCCATCAACTGCTAGGGGTGATGTTGGGGTGACCTTGGCTTCAACAGAGGTGCGGCCAGGTGTGTCTACAGCACCCGCTATAACCTTCGGCTCAAAAGAGGGGCCCCCTGCAGGTGTGGTTGCCTAGGTTAGTACTAGGTATGCTTAGACTGCCAACCCATATTTCTTCCTATCCACCTATTATTCTAGGGTAATTTGAACTAAAAATGTATCTAACTTTTACTAGGATTATCTTAGAACCATAGGTTGGATCACTAAGGTTGGTTAGTTTACACTATACCTGGCATAACTTACGGCTTAAAAGTTTGGTTAAACAGATATCGTGCTAAATTGTTCATAAAAGGTATGAACTAAAGAAAATAAAGGATAAGTAAGGTTGCATAATGGAATAATGCACAAGCGTAATGTACATCATGACATTGCATGCATACTACAGAGCCATTAGGAAACCGCTGATAACTATTGGATGAAAGTTAACCGTTTTTTGCCATACCTCCTGTTGAAAATGACAGAGTATGGTTAATACCCGTAGGGATAGGATTAATAATCCAGAGCTTCAAGACCCAGAACTTATGGATGTACCATGGGGACGACGTAAGAGGAGGGCACGAGGACCGCCCATTCAGACGATACCTCCACCCCCTTGAGAAGGATAACCCCCGCCAGAAGGAAAACAACCCCCAATTCAGGTGGTCCAGGTCTTAGAGCAGATCAGGACAATGTTGACGAATGTATAGCCCGGTGTAGTGATTCAGGTCAACCAAGGGGCAGGAGGAGCACAGTGGGATCAGGGTATTCCAGTCCAGCCACCACCTATGTAGGTTCAGCCACCACCAGTCCAAGCTCAGCAGCCACCTATTCAGGAGGTTGACAATACGGTCAACTCTGGGAGAAGATCACATTCAGGACACAAATGTCAGGCCAGGGATGGGTCCGACACATCTGATGAGAGTGAGGGGCACAGACCTCAGAAGAGGCGCAGTGGTGGATCTGAATCTTTGAGCACATTTGAGCATTTTCAACGCCTCGGTCCACACAAGTTTTTAGGCAAGGGAGGATCAGACTCAGCCGAGCTATAATACTCGGACATGGAATAAATATTGGAAGGTCTAAAGTTTTCATCCAGGGAAATGGTTACCTTGGCCACATATACTCAGGGATCTCACGTACAACTGGTGGAAGGGCGTGGTCAGAGACAGGAACGCTAGGTATGCTAAGAAGGGACGCAGAGATCTTGGAATGAAATGGAACAAGTTCACCTCCCTCTTCCATGATTAATGGATAGGATATGCGATGCAAAATAGTCGACTAGCCAAGTTTGACACCTTGGTCCAGGGCAGTTTGACAGTCACAGAATATGGATATCGATTTGAGAAGTTTGTACAATATGTCCGCATATATGATGGGGAGGAGTAGGAAAAGGTAAAGGGGTTCATCCGAGGATTGAACCCAGAGATCAACAAATATTTGGTGACACATGGCCTCACTACCTATCATGAGGCAGTGCAAAAGGCCACACTTATTGAGAAAGAGGAACTATGCGGAAAGCCAGTGCCTTCCCAACCCCAGACAAGCGGGAAAGGCCTAGATCAGTAAGGAACGACCAAGAAGAATGCTAAGTCAGGAAACTTTAGCAGTTTCACCAAAGGATCACGATCAATGGGAACAATTCAAGGTTGCCCACACTATGGCAAAAATCATGGAGGGACGTGCTACTTCGGGACAAGACGTTGTCTCAAGTGTGGATCGTTTGATTATTGGGTCAGCAACTGTCCAAAAACACGGAAATAAGATGTTACAGCACAGTCCAGGTTCCAACCTAGGGCCCAGCCCAATGTATCTCAAGGACGTGGTGCACCTCAGGGCAGCCCCAGAACTCAGCAGCAGCAGAGGCCACAACAGTCCATACAGCCCGGACGCATCTTTCAGATCGAGAGGGTCGGGACTGCACAGCAAGGTGCACTTGCAGGTACACTTTTACTTAATGGTAATTATGTATGTGCGCTTTTCAATATGAGTAATTCATTTCCAATTGTGTCATAGAAGTAAGCGACATCTCTGCATTTACCTATCGTGCATTCGCCCGACACGAATATAGTTTGTACTGCCAGAAGTCAGTACTTACTTTCTTTTGAGCTTTCACAGGGATGCACGCTCACCTTGGGTAGTCATCGGATCCAATAAAATTTGTTGGTTTTAGCCAAGACCTAGTATGATGAAGTTTTAGGTTTGGATTGGATGGCTAAGAATGACATTCACATCGACTGTGCCAAGCGGCACATCGTGTTATTTGGGGAGATTTGGAAACCTCCATAATCAATACAACAACTTGGTGAGGAACACTCACACTCTATAATATGGGATAGGGGAAGAAACCCTACTCCATTTACAGGTGTATGGAAGGAAATGAATGGAATCAAGGACTAGACACAAAGTTGTTTTTAGGAAAAAACAACATATTTTGACCAATCTTGTACGAATAAACTGTACCAATTGGCATGGAAAAAAATTATGAAATATTATGGGGTTGTATCCTCATATGTTTAGTTTAAGGAAAAATTTACATAACTAAATATAGACACCTTTGGAATTTATTAAAAATGTTTGACTGACAGCTGGTTTTGCTGGAAAACTATTGTAGGAATACAAACTGAAACACCATAAGGTATGGTGATCAGGATGGACCAAACCTTCATAAATGAACATTTCGTCAATTTTATGATGTTCTAATGAGTGTGTAAGGTTATACAAAGGATCATCGAGGTGTCCAAAATTTAGAGGATCAAAGATTTGGGTTTTGCACCCTGACTAATGTTTTTTTTTTTTTTTGAAATGGGGGAGGACACCCCATATAATTTATAGATAATTAAGGAAAATGGCACTTACATACATATTCAGGAGATTTACAAAAATAGCAAACCTGAATAAAAATGGAAGTACAAAAATATCTAAGTACTATGAACAGATTTACAAAATATGCAAGATTCTACTATCAGATTGTACAAAATATGCAAGGTATGTACTGAGACTGCACTACTGCTTGTTATGTTTAAGTTGATCCTTGAAGTCTTGAACTGAATGAAAGTAGCTTGCTGAGGAAGGGATTGATCATGAAGGCCTGCTGCTCATCGGTTTGTTGGAGATTTGAACACTTCTGTCAAAATAATATTGTTTCGATGATGGACTAACCGAGCTGCTTCATTGGTAACTTGGTGGGAGGTGCGAAATTTATGTTGAAACTTTCTAAGATTTCTCTCCTGCCAGATTATGTAGACAAGGGCTGCAAGCATGCTTCTTCTCAAGCTAGCCTTGGTGGATTTCCCTTTGGTTACTCGAATCATCCACAGACAGAGGTTATCCCACACCAACGGAGGATGTTTGAGATTAACTAAGTTTAAACCTTCTAACAACACCTTTCCAGCAAATCCACATTGGAAAAATAGGTGATTACTAGTTTCTGAATTTGCTGAGCAGAGGATACACTTTAAGTCTATACCATCTTTCCATAGTGCAACTTTGTCAGAGGTATTTAACGCTTTCATAGAACAGAGCCAGAATATTAGAGAAGTTCTAGGACTATGCTTTGGTCCCCAGGCCTGTTTTTTCCAAGTAATCAGATCAAAATTCTCAATCATATCTATATATAATGATTTCATAGAAAACACAGGTTGTGTTTCTATGGTGTGCAGCTGAAAAGCATCCTGCAAGAGAGACCTGCTCTTATAGAGAGTGCCAATAGCAGCAGAAGAATCTCTAGGTTTATTCATATCCCAGAAATTTGCATCCTTAATATAATAAGCATGAATCCACTTAATCTATAAGCTAGTTTTGTCCATAGATAAATGCCAGATTTTCTTGGCTTGGAAGACCAAATTCCAGGCTACTAAACCATAAATTCGTAACCACCCTTGTTCCTTTGGTACACACACTCTACTCCAAGAAATTGGGGCTTTTCTTGGTTCAACAGAGCCTCCCCACATAAAAGCTCTAAATCTTTGCTCAATGAATTCCAGGACTCCCTTAGGAATTGGGAAAATAGATGACCAGTAACTTTGCACACTAAAAGCTACTGCCTTAATCAGTTGTAGACGACCAACATAGGTAAGGAATTTACAAGACCATGCTTGTAGCATATGTAAGATTCTGTCAGTTAAGGGTTTGAATTTTTCCTTAGTTAATCTAGATCTACTCAATGGAACTCCTAGATACTAGACAAGGAGCTATCCCTTTTGCATACCAAGGACCTCTACAATGGCTGAGGAGAGGTTATCACTGACTCCAGAAAAGAAGATGCTACTTTTTTGATCATTTATGAAGAGTCCAGTAGTAGAGGAGAATATATTCAAAGCATTTCTAATTCCAGATCCAGAATTCAGAGAAGCAGAAGCAAAGATTATTAAATCATCAGCAAAGAGCAAATGAGTTACCTTAAGTTTTTTGCATCCGGGATGATATTTAATTGCACCTTTAGCAAACTAATCTTCTAACAGCCGAGAAAGATACTCCATTGCTATTACAAAGAGATAGGATGAAATTGGATCACCCTGCCTGATACCTTTTGTGCCCTTGAAGAATCCATGAAGTGTGCCATTAACATTTAGGGAATACCAAGGGGACATGATGCACATCATAATCCATTTAAAAAATACCAGTGGGAAGCCTAGGTGAATCATGAAGTCTTGTAGAAATGCCCAGGACAAAGAGTCAAAGGCTTTTCTTATATCTATTTTGAGTGACATCCTTAGTGAGAGACCTTTTCTTCCATATCTTTTGATAATTTCTTGTGCCAGACAAATGTTGTCCACTATCTGTCTCCCTTTAATAAAACCTACCTGAGATGAGTTGATTATAGATGGAAGTACTGATTGGATTCTAATGGCTAGTACCTTTGATATGACTTAATAAATCACATTAAGCAAGAAATTGGTCTGAATTCTGATGGATTAGCAGCTTGAAAGGTTTTTTGGATCAAGTGGATTATGGTTGCCCCAAAGGAAATTGGACAGCTACCTCTCTTGAAACAATAATTTGCTGCCTTCCAAATATCTTCACCCACCAAATCCCATTGCTTTTGGTAGAAAGCTGCTGAGTAACCATATGGACTAGGAGATTTGCTCGGATTCATAGAGAGAAGGGCTTGGTGAAATTCCTCTTTTGTGACTAACTTTCCTAATTCATATTGCTGGATGAGAGCAAGATTGTTGGACGAATGTAGATCTGTCATAATATTGGAGAAAAAAAGGAGTGTATCAGAG
Source organism: Daphne laureola (assembly GCA_038382905.1). Taxonomy (NCBI): domain Eukaryota; kingdom Viridiplantae; phylum Streptophyta; class Magnoliopsida; order Malvales; family Thymelaeaceae; genus Daphne; species Daphne laureola. The sequence goes on from JBBYHH010566634.1 coordinate 10,020, forward strand.
GCCAGTAGTTTCTTGAAGAAGACTAGAAACTCTTCAGCTATTAAGGCTTGATTTTGTATTTTTTGACCTGTTTCTGAGATGAGAGAGTTTATGTTTCTTCTTGTCTGTTGTTCACGGACTCTAGCAAAGAAAAAGGATGTGTTTCCATCCCCTAATTGCGCCCAGTCAGTTGCTGATTTCTGCCTGTAGAAGTTTTCTTCCCACCTTTTTAATTCCATAAAAACATTTCTGACTCCAACCAGATTCTGAATTAGCTCAGGATTTAGGGGATCCACTTCATGTATAGAAGCCTTTTTTCTCGAATAGCTTTTCATCTTTTGAAACTCTGATAGAAATATCACTAAAAAACTTAGTATTAAACCTCCTCAACTCCAGCTTTAACCTTTGTAATTTAAATAAAAAATCTGCTGCTGGGTTTTCTTGCTGAAAAGGGGCTAACCAGAACTGCTTGATCATGGTAGGGAAGGATAGGTAGGACATCCATATATTTAAGAATATGAATGGGCCTCTTTTCTAAATTTTCTCGATAATAATGGAGAGAAAAGATATAGTGTGATCAGAAAAAGGGGTTACCTTTGAATTCAGTTTGAGCCGAGGGGAAGACTTCAAACCATTACACATTAGCCATTACTCTGTCCAGTTTACAGTAGATTCTTGTAGATGGTTCTTGTTGATTGCACCAGGTGAATAGGGGGCCTACACTACCAATGTCCATAAGCCCCAGGGCATTGCA
>JBBYHH010566745.1:0-10752 GCA_038382905.1 Daphne laureola
TTGCATGCATACATGTAGTTCCGGATATGTGATTGAATGTACACGGGTTGTTATGAAAAGAATTATTGCTATGTTCTTTAGGGAACTTTCTGATGTTATAATTGTTTATCTGTTGAAGAGCCTCTACCCGATAGTGAAAGGGTAGACTCTTTTCTGGTTGTATCAGGTCTGAGTGGAGCTCAATATTTCTGCTTGTATTGAATGTTGAAAGGCAGGAACAAGGATCGCACTGTGTTCTTCTATTTCATTGAGTTTATTTTTTAGTAAACAGGGACTTGGGTAATGGGTTATACCCATCTATTGGTTGTCCTATGTAAAAGTGATCATTTATCTCACCACCGCCCCAACGACCCCGCATCTGCTTCCCGCCGGGCCGTCTAGTGAAGGGGCGGTGGTGACATGAATCATCTTGGAAGTAGGAGCTAGGTTATGGCTGAATTTATGAAGATTTGCTCAACAGTTGGATTTAAGTTGAAAAAAGTTTAAATATGTTATCTTGGGTGGTTTTTGAACATGTTTAATACTTAAAGTTAAGCTTGAATCATCATAGATGAGGAAGAGGATGTTTGGCCGAATTTGTTAAGCATGAATAAATGTTGGTGCTCTTTGTTTAAATTTGAAGTATGTTGATTATATGTTGATTTGAAGCATGTATGTTGTGATAGGAAGTTGAATAAATGTTTTGGTTAAAAGTTCATGGTATGGCTGAAACTTTGATGAATATTTGAAGAATACATTCTTGGTAAAAGTATGAAGTTATGTTGGAATAATGATGTTAAGAACACTTAAAAAAAATTGGTGAAAGTTTGAAGAAGAAAACAATTTTTGGTGAAAAATGTTAGTTTGGCCGAATCCATAAAGAGAAGAAGAAAGAAATTGGTGTTTGTGTAATTAATCATAATATTGGGTGAAAATGATTAATTATGGTGAGAATGAGCTAATTAGGTGATTTGGGACCAAATTGTAAATTTTGGTAAAATTTTATGTTAAATGGTAATTAGTGACAAATTAAGTGAAATTAAGTTCATTTGAAGTTAAATGTGAAATTTAGGTATTTTTTGCCACTTTATGTAAAGTTGGGGCAAATTAAAAATTTAGAGAAAGTTTAATGACTTGACAGATAATTATGGGAAAAAGAAGTAAAATTGAGCTTCTTTAAGGTTAACTGTGAAATTTGTTGCATTTAAGTGATTTTGAGCACTTTATGCAAATTTGGGTAAAGTTGCACATTTTGAAAAAGTTTAGGGACTTTATTGGTAATTAGTCATAATCGATGTTTATGTGATGCTTAAGTGGTAGTTTGGAAATACTACAAGTTGTTTGACCACTTTTAGCATGATTTGACCAATCTAGTCAACTGGTTGACTTTTGATCAATAATTTGACTTTGGTGATAATTAAGGTAGAATTATTAAGTTCAAAAGCTTATAAGTGTGTATTTGTCTAGTTTGAGACATGGTGGCTGGGAATCTCATTTGCTCGGGTCGTCGCGGGATATTCTGTCGAATATTAGGTAAGGGGCTTAATTTTCTTAATATGCGTTATGGTTTACCTTCATGCATATTAGATTAGTTAAGGGGTAGTACTCGGGTCGAGGGTGGGGCCCAGTGACTCGCTGGGCTAGTTCTATGGTAAGGTTAATGGTGTGTAGATTTTAAGCTCGGGAGCATTTTTTCCCTTTGATCACGATTGATCAAGAGATGAACCAGATATTTATGGGTCAATGATTGACCGCACGACAGTTATAAAGGGAACCTAGGCCCCTCACTGGTACCATGCGAACGATTATTCTAAACCCCGAGCCAGTTATTATGGCTTTGATGCCTCCGGGGGATGTCGTAACCAGTATATTGCGTATATGGATATATGGATCGTCCATCTGAGACTTATCCTCTTACCATCCTTCGGGATGATGTCGTCCGACAGGACGTATTGTATTGCATATCACGTCATTTACATATCATTTACCATGTGATATTAGGATGTATATATTGTTAGTAGATGACATGCTAACCCTTTTATGCAGGTGGTTTTCAAAGAAAAATCGTGATCCTTACCTAACCTCTTACTGGGTTCCTCTCGAGGACTCACACCACTATATTCATATTTTTCAAGAGAACCTGGTAAACTACCCGCGGAGTAGATCCGCCTAGTCGTACTTTGATTTTGAAACCAAAGGTATGTTAATGCTCCTAGACAGTGGTTTCTGATTCTATTTTGGGGCTAGTCTCGATAGAGATGCTATAGTGGTAATTAAGTATTTGGGTGAGCACACATATGGATTTGACTAACGGTTAAATTTCACTGTTTGTGTTTTAGCAGCAGTAGCAGTGCCTGAGAACGATAGTCGGTAGTTGATCCCGACTACCCCCGGCATAGTATGTATTCTGAAATGGCAAACTCTCGGCACTGTAGTAGTAGCATTAGTAACATGCATACTTTGGTTAGATAGTATTTCTGCTGGTCTGTATATATTTATCTTTCTCGGGGAGTGCTGGCCTAACGAAGCAGGTGGGCCTCCTTTCTGGAGTATCTGGCGTTGAGCGAAGCTCAACTTATTATGCTTGTGATTACGCGATTTTCCGTATAACCACTAACATGTTTCGGGTGCAGGTTTAGGGCTTATTTAGGACACCTTAAACTGATTGACGCGTTAGAGAATAAAAATCTAGAAAACATTTTAAGGGCCGGGTTTTGGGTTCGCTACACCTTAGAAACCTCCATTCCAATTCGACGTTACCGCCATCACCCGCTCCCCTCAACCGTTATTCGCCAGCTTCCGCCATGCCGGGTGCGAGGTGGTGGTAACACGCCACTTGATCCGCCTTGGTTTCATGCATTGACAAAGGGAGGTGATAGTTCAAGGCGCAGAACTACCGCCTCATGCACACACCCGAGCTTCAAATTTACACCATTTGTATTTTAATCCTCATTCTTTCTTCTTGTTGAAATTGGGTCCGTCTAGAGTTACTTGAAGCTTGTTCTCCATCTCTTTTTACTCGATATTTGGGTATATTGAGCTCCTAATCATCTCCAGATGTATGCACCTACAAATCTTCAGAATTCATAAGTAAAGTGCGTATTTAACCAATAAAGCAGTCAGAATTGATGGATTTAATGCTCTAAGAATAGTGAAAAAATGTACATATTTGTACACTGATCAGTTTTACATTAACACCACTCCCACTTGTAGTGATTTTCACTATAAATTGGAGGGGTGTGTCATTCATTTTTGCCTCTTAAAACACCAAGAAGTGTACTCCTCTTAACATATAAAAGGATGACATGTCATAAAACCATGAAATATCTATGTAAGCCCTACCTTACAACAACTCCTTGTTGAGGTACTCCCTCTAGAGTGGGTGCACCTTGTGTAACTAGTACCTGCGAGGTACTTGGTTGATCTTCCTCAAGGATTGAACCAAACAAGGTTATATCATTACATTCACCAACTTTAGGAAACTCATTTTCCAGAAAGTTGGTATTCCTAGTGTCAAAAACCAATCCATTCTTATGACTTATGTCCAAGAATACATTTCCCTTTGATTGTGCATTTTAACCGAGGAAAACACACCTCTTTCCCCGTAGACCTAACTTTCCCAAAGGATGGTCCAAAATGTGCACATAAGCTAAACACCCCCAATGATGCATGTAGCTCAAATTTTGGGATCTCTTCTTCCATAACTCATATGGAGAAGAATCTAGGTTCTTGATAGGCACCCTATTGAGTATTTGTACTGCACAAAGCAATGCATCACTCTAATATGCAACATCCAAGTTGGCCTTAGACATCATTGGCCTAACCATGACCATGTTTTATTCTTCTGATGTGGACATCACTCCACAAGCAACTCAAGCTCCTGCTCCAATGGCTCAAGCCCAAGAAGGAGGGACTTCTCAAGCTTCAAATATCACTCCAAGCCCCTTTTAAAGCTTAGGAGAACCAATGACAAGGTCAAGAGCCAAGAAAGCTCAAGAACACCTCAATGCATTTATGAAGATCATGACACAAGACTCAAGTGAAGAAGAGGCTCAAGAAAGACTTCTCAAGCTTCAATTTATGGGCATTAAAGTAGAGGAAGGAAGACCAAGCTCAAATGAAGGTTTAACCATCACTTTTCTTGAGGATGAAGCAAGTGTTCATGCCCCGGCACTAGTTTCAGGCATCATCAACATGCGCCCCAAACTAATGCCACCCTATAAACATTTTTGATAAATTAACTCGAGGGATTGACCTACAAATGGGCTAGGTGCCATTTAGGCGCCTTAAAGTGGTTCCAGCCCCATTCAAGGTACCAGAAGACGAACGCCTACAGCTAGTGCCAGGAGTAGTTAGAGCCGCCTGAAGCCATCCTAAACGAACGTCTGGAGTTGTGTTTTTTCTCCAAACCTTCACCCCATCAAGGCAAGGCCTCATACAACCACGCCTACAACCCATGACTGCAACCCACGCCCCTTGCTATTCTACATTCGGATTTTCTTGTACCTTAGCTTAATTTTGTTTCCAAAGGCCATGCTTATTGATGGAGAACCATACCTCCCTAATTGTTGCTGAAATGTTTAGTTTTTCTAATTCTATTCTTCATAAAAGGAAGACTTAGAGCTTGACATATAGTGTTTCTATTTATTTGAGGATTGAGGTGCTAGATCCATTCCTTACCTGACAATTAACTCTCATGTTGCTCTCCATTTGAGGATGGAGGTCGGAGAGAGCCACATTGTTACTAGTGTTCTTGAAACTTCATCACGCTAGATCCTTGCAATAAGATTTATCCCCTACACTTGTAGTGAGGATCATATCAAGTGGTATCAGAGCCGAATTGCTTGTTGAAGTTGTGTTTTTTGTGTTTGTTGTGTTTCTTCAAGTAAGCCCTTAGTTATCTTTTTTCTTACACTTGAAGAAACTTATGTTGTTTGTTTTTCTTTGAATATCTTGCTGCCCATTTTCGTTTTCCACCTTGCAAGTTCTTGTGTTAGTTGTTCATTTCGTATTTGTGTTAAGGAATAGCTTGTTTGTTGTTAAGAAAACCAAATAAAAAGAAAGAAGAAAGTTTGGTGAAGAAAGGAGCATGTTAGAGTGTTAAAAGTGTTCAAAAAGTTCATGTTGAAGTTGTTGTGAATAGTAATTTAAATCCAAAATTTGCTTGAAAGTTTGGTGCAAAAGTGTTTTCAAAAGGCCCTTTTATACCCCTACCATTGTTTGTTCAATCCCCATCCACCACATACAAATTAAAGCTTTGCTTTCAAGTAGTTCGTGTCTCTTTACTCAAAAGGAATGTTTTGATTGTGTATGTTCTAGCTTGTCTTCACTTTTGTGCACATCCTTGATCACAGGTTGAGATTGAAGGACAAAGTTGGATATCTTAGTTTGAACTAGAGAGGAAAGAGATGAGAGTGATCATTAAGTTAAAAGCCAAGTTTGAGTCCAAACACGAGTGTTCAAGAGTGTAAACACTTAGTGAGTGGAGATGATTTCTATTTGCTAACACTAATCATTGTTCTTTCTTTGAGCATGTCTTAAACTTTTAGGATGGTATCTTCAAATAGTTTCTCAGTGCATCCATCTCATTTGGGCTTAATTGAATCCATTACCAAACTCACTCAAAAGATGGATGAGATTAGTGCACAAGTTGCCTCTACAAATGATAAAGTGGCAAAGTTGGAAGTGGCTCAAGGTAAATTATCGGAAGCATCTCAAGGTTTAGATAGTGGAAATGAATCACAAATCCAAGGGAGCACCCACCCTATCAAAGACCTACCTGAAAAATAGCCCCTCAACACCCCACCATTTCGGCCTCCACCTCAAGAAAGGAGAAATCCGGATTTTGAAGTTATTCATGAAGAGGCTAGTGAAGGGTACTATAAAGAGCCATTGCCAAGAGGTCCTATAATAAGAAGTTTGCATCAAGAAGAAGAGTATGATGAAGTTCCACATAGAAACCGAGTTCCAAGAAGGAGGGCTCCAAATCATGAACAACAAGCCCTCAACAATGTCAAATTACACGTAGCACCATTTTATGGAAGAAGTGACCCGGAAGAATTCTTAGAGTGGGTCAAGAAGGCGGATATAGTCTTCAATTGTCTTGGCTATTCTGATGAGCTAAGATTGAAGTTGGTCATCATAGAGTTCTCCGGATATACACTAGTTTGGTGGGAACAAGTTTCTATGGAAAGAGAAAGAGCACACATGCGACCAATTGATTCATGGGAACAACTCAAATTGGTGATGAGGAATAGATTTGTTCCCCCTTACTATGATAGAGATTGTTTCCAAAAGCTACAACATCTTACTTAAGGGAGTAGGACCATGGAAGACTACCAAAAGGACTTGGAAAGTGCTTTGATGAAAGAAAATATACAAGAGAGTGATGAAGCGAAGATGGCAAGGTTCATGTATGGTTTGAGAAGTGATATCTCAAAGATGGTGGAATTGTGTGACTATAGAAATTACCAAGAGATGGTGCACAAAGCCATTAGAGTTGACAAGCAAAACAAGAAAGGAACCTCATACACTCCCTCCACCTCTCAAGGCCACCCCCAATGGTCCAAGTCAAACCCCTCCTCATCCAAACCATACCAAGCTTCCAATGCTAGGAACCCACCCTACAATAAAAATCCCACACCTCCACAAAGGCCAAATACCGACCAAGCTCCACCACAAAAATCCAAAAACACACTAGGACACTTGAGTGTTTCAAGTGTGGAGGGAAAGTTCGCTACTCTTTTGATTTCCCCAACAAGAGAATAATGGTATTAAGGCCAAATGGTGAAATTTCTAGTGAAGATAAGTGTGATACCGTCATTGTGGAAGAAATCCAAGAAAGTAACCAAGAGGATGGTGAGTTACCTCTTGAAGGTTTGCTACTAGAATCAACCAATAGGATTTTACAAGCTTCTTCAAATGTGGAAAAGAGCTCACAAAGGGAGAATCTGTTCTAAACAAGAGCTTTAGTAAACGGATAGCTTTGTAGTCTCATCATAGATGGAGAAAGTTGTGTGAATGTGGCCAATCACCACATGGTCAAAACATTGAAGCTCAAGACCAGTCCTCACCCCAAGCCTTACCAACTTCAATGGGTTGATGAAGATACTTGTGTCAAGGTTGAGTACCAAACCATTGTGCTGATTAAGATCGAAAAATATAAGGACCAAGTTTTATGTGATGTTGTGAAGATACAAGCTACTCACATCCTGCTAGGAAGGCCTTGGAAATATGATAGAAATGTTGTCCATTATAGGAAAGCCAACAAATACACCTTTGCTCACAAGACCCGCCCTTACACCTTGCTTCCTTTAACTCCGGCCCAAGTTTTACAAGATCAAATTCATCTAGCTACTAAGGCCGAGAAGAACAAAGGGAAAAAGGGAAGTGAGAAGAGAGAAGAGAAAGAAGAGGTTCAAGGAACCTTGAGTGAAAAAGAAAAAGAGTGTGCATGAGAGGGAAACATAAAAAATGACAAAGAAAGAAAACAAGAGAGAAAATAAGATAGTACACCATTCCTAGCCAAAGAGAGGGAGATTAAAAAGTCTTTTCTTGGAAGGAAAACTTATTTTCTCATGATTCCTACCAATTGCATGCTAAAACTTGACCACATTTCTTCTCTTCCTTTGCTTGTGTCTCAGTTTTTCAGGAATTCAAAGATGTGTTTAAAGAACCGTAAGGGTTCCCTCCTTACCGAGGCATAGAACACCAAATTGACTTGGTTTCGAGAGCTCCTTTTCCAAATAAGGTAGCATATCGAACCAACCCTCAAGAATCCAAATAAATTCAAGAGCAAGTGCAAGAATTGGTCTTAAAATGCTACATCAAATAAAGCATTTCTCCTTGTGCGATACCGGTCCTATTGGTATCAAAGAGTGATGACACATGGAGAATGTGCATGGATTGTCGGCTTATCAACAAAATCATGGTAAAGTACAGACATCCCTAGAATTGATGATATGCTTGATGAATTATGTGGAGTATACATTTTCTCTAAGATAGATTTGAAGAGTGGTTACCATCACATCCGTATGAAAATGGGGGATGAGTGGAAAACCACTTTCAAAACTATAATAGGCTTGTATGAATAGAATGTCATGCCTTTCAGTTTATCTAATTCTCTAAGCACATTCATGAGATTAATGAACCATATCTTATGAAGCATGATAGGGAAGTTTGTTGTTGTCTATTTTGATGATATTCTTGTCTACTCCAAGTCACATTCATGATAAATTATATGCTAAAATGGAAAAGTGTGTTTTCTCTACTCAAGTGAATTTCCTTGGCTATGTTGTCAGTAAGGAAGGGTTAAAGGTTGATGATGGTAAAATCAAGGAAATCAAAGAATGGCCTACCCCTAAGTCTCTAACCGAAGTAAGGTCACTCCATGGTCTTGCTAGTTTCTATAGGAGGTTTGTCAAGGGCTTCTCAACCATTGTCGCCCCTTTGCATGAATTATCTAAAAATAATGTTCCTTTTGTGTGGGGTAAAGCTCAAGAGGATGCATTTATTGATTTGAAGGCTAGGTTGATTAGTGCACCTTTGCTTTGTTTGCCTAATTTTGAGAAAGTCTTTGAGGTTGAATGTGATGCAAGTGGGATAGGCATTGGTACAGTGTTGCACCAAGAAGGCCGCCCCATTGCATACTTTAGTGAGAAGTTGAGTGGTGCAACACTCAATTACTCCACATATGACAAAGAGCTTTATGCTATTGTAAGATATTGGAACTATGGTCTCACTACCTACTTCCAAAGGAGTTTATTGTATATACCAATCACTACTCATTAAAGTACCTTTAAGGATAAGGGAATTTGAACAAGAGAGATGCCAAGTGGGTAGAATTTATAGAGTCTTTCTCATATATGATAAAATATAAGAAGGGCAAAGAAAATGTTGTTGCCGATGCTTTGTCTAGGAGATATGCATTGCTTATGACTCTTGGTGCTAAAATTGCTGGCTTTGAATGTCTCAAGGATATGTATGTGGATGATCTTGATTTTGGTAAAATTTATAAGAATTGTGCTCAAAGTGGCCAAAGGGCTACTATATTTTTTATGGTTTTTTGTTTAAGATGAAAAGGATGTACATTCCAAAATGCTTAATGAGGAAAGTGATCATAAAAGAAGCTCATGGAGGTGGCCTAATGGGAGACTTTGGTGTTCTCAAAACACTTGAGGTCGTGAGAGAGAATTTTTATTAGCCTCACCTCAAGAAGGATGTGGCCAAGATGTGTGCAAGATGTGTGACATGCCACAAAGCCAAATCGAGGCTACAACCAAAAGGGAAGTACACCCCTCTTCCAACTCTTTCTTTACCATAGATTGACATTAGTATGGACTTTATTAGTGGTTTTCCTAGAACTTCTCATGGTCATGATGCTATCTTCATTGTGGTAGATAGATTTTCTAAAATGGCTCATTTCATACCATGCCATAAAACAAATGATGCATCTCATGTAGCAAACCTTTTCTTTAAAGAAATTGTGAAGTATCATGGAATTCCTAGATCAATTATAATTGATACGGATTCTAGGTTCTTAAGCCATTTTTTTAAAACACTTTGGTCTCGGTTAGGTACTAGTTTAGTGTTTTCCACTTCTAGTAACCCATAAATCGATGGACAAACCGAAGTCACCAATAAAACCCTTACCACTATCTTAAGGACCATACTTAAGAAAACTTTGAGAGACTGGGAAAAGTGTCTTCCTCATATTGAGTTTGCATATAACAGGAGCTTCCATTCTACTACATCCTATAGTCCCTTTGAGGTAGTTTATGGCTGATGAGTGTAGGTTTTTGTTCGGTGTGGTTTATCTAAAGTGAAGCACATGCAACCACTAACAGTCAAATACATTTATAAACACCTCATTAGCCTTAACTCTGTCTTATCATAGTATTGTGGCTCTAAATGAGGGATCAAACCTAAGAGAATCAATCATTTAGGATTTAATAGTAAACTACTCATACACAAGTTATGCATGAATGCAGCAGGAATAGTGATGAGAGGAAGAATCATGGATGAATGATCAGTTATGCAGAAAAGATATGTAAAAGGTAGGGTGATGATCAGTGTACAAAACGTATACTTTTCCTCCATGTTTAGAGCATGAAATTCACCAATATTGCCTGCTTTTATTGTTAAATGCGCACTTTGCTTATGAATTCCGAAGATTTGTAGGTGCTTACATTTAGAGGTGAAAAAGATCTCAACGTGCTGAAATATCACTCAAAACAGGAAGGAGAACGAGCTTCAGACAATCTCGGGAGGACCTAATTACACCAAGAAGGAAGATGGATGAGTAAAATGCAAAATGGTGCAATTAGGGGGACTCAGCATAGGGTGGCGCCACTTTCTTGCGCCTTAACGACGCCATTCACTAGCGTCACCGCCAAGCCCCGGTACACCTTTCACGTGCCATCAGGGCGCATCTTACCTGCGCTGGCTAGCGCACTTCACCTACGTCGTGCACAAGACCGGTGTCGTTTGCATCCGCCAAGAGGGTGTCGTTCTCGCGCGCCATGCACATGGCCGGCACTGCTTCATCCACCACAAGGGCGTGCCTAAACCGCGCCACGGCTATTCCCAGTGTCGTTTTTGTGTGCCACGGTGGCACATACCAGCGTCATTCACTTTCACATTCTGACACCTCCGGGTTTTACCAATTTGTATTTAATTTATCTGAATTATTCTACCGTGAACTACCCATTTTACCCCTTCCTACTTAGTTAGATGTAATTTTAGGTTAGGGGCTTTTTAGTCTTTAGGTTTTCC
>JBBYHH010566856.1:0-10752 GCA_038382905.1 Daphne laureola
TAAGGTAAATAAGTTACCTTTTATGGATAAAGTGTAAAGTGTTGACTTTTAAGTGTAAAAAGTCAACTATCCATGTTAATGAATAAATGTGAACTTTTGTATAAAGTTCAAGGATAAAGGTTATGAAAAATTGGTAAATTATATTAAGTAATGAATTTTAGTTTAAAAACTAAGATTCTACATGTTTGGTTATCGGGATAGGTTCTGGTAGTGCGACATTATTACTGTGGACGGTAGCAGGTACGACAACGCCAGAATCTGATATTCCAGGTAAGGGGATTAACTTTCTTAATATGCAATATCAATTTTCCTTATGCATAATAGGCTAGTTAATGGCTAGTACTCGGGTCGAGGGTGGGGCCCAATGACTCCCGGGGGACAGTACTAGTTTCACGGTAAGATTAGTGGTATGAAGGTACTATGTATGCTGGATGCACTAACATTTTATGTTATGTGCTTATGTTCTGCCCCTCGCCTTATCATAATGATCAGGTTGTTACTACGACAGTTATATTAGATGGGGAACGTACGCCCCTTAGCTGGTACCATGCTCATGTTTAGTAGCATCTATGTATATGCATATGTTTCGAGTTGGTTGCGGCCATCGGATTATGACCTGGTTACGGTTTTGGCTGTCGGGGTACTGTCGTACGTATTAGCTGGGCCATAGGAAGGAAGGGATGCTACTGCCAGATCAGTCTTCAGACACATGTTATGATGATATGTTATATGCTAACCTCTTTTGCAGGTTTCACGTATTTATCTGCTAATCTTACCCAACCCTTACTGAGTAGTTTTCGAGGACTCACCCCCTATATTAATCTTTTAAGGAGGTTACCGGTGACAACCAGCGGGTTAGTCCGTCTGGTTGGCTATATGATGATTACCCCAGTATCAGCGGTATCTTGCAGTGATTTGTCGGGGTACGTGCCGATCGTCCCTGCAAGCAAGTACGTATATGGTTTCAGTAGTTAAGGCTCTGTAGGACTAAGCATCCATGCATATCATATCGGATGAATGTATTATTTGGTATACTCCAGAACTACCCATGCAACCGAGCGGGTGGTAGTTCTGATCTGATGTATATGGTTTTTTAATCACGTCAACGCGCGATATTCTATGAAAACCACTAACATATTTTTGGGTGCAGGTTTAGGAATTAAGGAACTAGAATGTCTTAAACCTAAGTAACATGTTAGAAATAATAAGTTCAAAAAAAGTTTAAAAATGGCCGGGTTTTGGGTCCCATAATCAAAGCAAAGTTCGGTTCCGCCAGTCGCTGCTGCGTCCCGGCAATGTTCACAACGCTTCCGTACATGACGTAATGCCAGCCACAGAGGGGTGGTGACAATTTAGTATCAGAGCAGGTTGCCTAGGTTAGTACTAGGTATGGTTAGACTGCCAACCCGGATTTTTCCTATCTACCTATTGTTCTAGGGTAATTTGAACTAAAAGCATAGCTAACTTTTACTAGAATTATCTTAGAACAATAGGTAGGATCACTAAGGTTGGTTAGTTTACACTATACCTGGCATAACTTATGGCTTGAAAATGGTGGTTAAAACAGATATCGCGCTAAAATGTTCATAAAAGGTATGAACTAAAGTAAATAAAGGATAAGTAACGTTGCATAATAGAATAATGCACATTAATAATGTACATCATGACATTGCATGCATACTATAGAGCCATTAGGAAACCGATGATAGCTTATGGATGAAAAGTTAACCGTTTTTACCATATCTTATGTTGAAAATTATAAAGAATGGTAAATACACGTAGGGATCGTGCTAATAACCCAGTAATTTGAAATGAGAATCTGGAACCGATGGATGCACTAGGATGACATAAAAAGAGGGCACGAGGATCGCCCATTCAGACGGTACCTCCGCCCTCGCCAGAAGGATAGCCCCCAGTTCAAGAGGTCCAAGTCTTAGAGCAGAGCATGATGCTATTGACCAGTGTATGGCCCGGTGCAACGATTTAGATTAACCAAGGGGTAGGGGGAGCATAACCATATCAGGGTATTCTAGTGCAGCTGGCACCTGTCCAGGTTCAACCACCACCAGTCGAGGTTCAGCCACCACCTATTCAGGACGTTAATGATTCGGTTAGGCCTGGGAGTAGATCACATTCAGGACACAGGCGTCGGGCCAGGGAGGAGTCCGACACATCTGATGAGAGTGAGGCGCGCAGACCTCGAAAGAGGCACGACACCTGATCAAAATCTTTAAGCATGTTTGAGCATTTTCAACGCCTCGGTCCACCCAAGTTTACAGGCAAGGGAGGATCAGACTTAGCCAAGCTTTGGTACTCGGACATGGAATGACTTTTGGATGGCTTGAAGTTCTCATCCAGTGAGATGGTCACTATAGCCACATATACACTCAGGGAACTCTCCTACAGTTGGTGGAAAGGCATGGTCAGGGACAGGAAAGATAGGTATGCTAAGAAGGGACTCAGAGATCCCAGAATGAAGTGGAACAAGTTCACCTCCCTCTTCCACGATAGGTGGATTGGATATGCTACACAAGATAGCCGAAAAGCCGAGTGTGACACTTTGGTCCAGGGTAGTTTGACAGTCACTGAGTATGGACATAGATTTGAGAAGCTGGTATAGTATGTCCACCTATATGATGGAAAAGAAGAGGAGAAGGCAAAGCGGTTCATTAGAGGATTGAACCCAGAGATAAGCAAGTATTTGGTGACACATGGCCTTACTACCTATCATGAGGCAGTGCAGAAGGCCACACTTATAGAGAAAGAGGAGCTTTACGCTAAGTCAATGCCTTCCCGACCCCAGACAGGAGGGAAAGGCCCAGATCAGCAAGGAACTAGCAAGAAGAATACACAGTCAGGAAAGTTTAGTAATTTCACTAAGGGCAAGGATGAGAAAGGACAGTTCAAGCTTGCCCACAGTGTGGCAAGAATCACACCAGGACGTGCTATTATGGGACATGATGCTGCCTTAAGTGTGGAGCGTATGATCACTGGATCAGCGACTGTCCAGAGACACTCAGATAGGACATCACAACACAATCCAGGTTCCAGCCTAGGGCCCAGCTCAATCCACCCTAGGGACGCAGTGCACAATAGGGCGGCCCCAGGCCACAGCAGTAGTAGAGGCCATAACAGTCCACCTAGCCCGGATGAGTCTTCCAGATCGATAGGGCCGGGACTGCACAACAAGGCGCACTTGCAGGTACACTTTTACTTAATAGTAAATATGTACATGCACTTTTCAATTTGGATGCTTCAATTTCAATTTATGTCGCAGAGGTGTGCAACATCTTTGCATCTGCCTGTCGCATTTGCCCGACACGGTTATAGTTCATACTGCCAGAAGTCAGTACTTAATTTATGATGAGCTTGCACGGGGATGCACGCTTACCTTGGGTAGTCATCGGATCCAATCAGATCTGTTGGTTTTAGTCAAGACTAAGTATGAAGTAGTTTTTAGGCATGGATTGGATGGCGAAGAATGTCATTCACACCAACTGTGCCAAACGGCACCTCATGCTATTTGGGGAGGCTCGGAAACCTCCATAATCAATACAATGTTTTGGTAAGGAACACTGACGCTCTATATTAGGGAATAAGGGAAGAAACCCCACTCCATTTAAAGGAATATGGAAGAAAATGAATGGAATCAAGGACTAGACACAAAGCTGTTTTTAGAAAACAAAATAACATATTTTAGGCACTCTTGTACGAATAAACTATACCAATTGGCATTTCCAAAAATTTGTAACTTTTATGGGATTGTAGCCTCATGTGTTGAGTTTAAGGAAAAATTTACAGAACTAAATTTGGACATCTATGGAATTTATTAAAAATGTTTGACTGACAACTGGTTTTGCTGGAAAACTGCTGTTGGAAGAAAAACTGAAACACCATAAGGTATGGTGTTTAGAATGGACCAAATCTTCATAAACGAATGTTTTGTCAATGTTAGGATGTTCTAATATATGAGTAAGCTCATGTAAGGAATCATCAAGGTGTCCAAAAGGAGAGGATTCAAAATTTGGGTCTTGGACTCTGATTAAAGAATAAGTAAGAAAGTACGCTAATGAAGGTTGACAAGCTTACAAAATGGGAAGTAAATCATTTGCTGGTGGAAGTTCCCAGCATTGGAGAAGTTAAAGGATAATGATGTAGGATTATTTGGGAAATGACAATTTGCTCAAAAGTAAGTGCAAGTAAGTTATGTGTGGAAGAACGATAGTCGTTTCTTCTGGAAGCGTGTGCTAATCATGGATAAAGGTTCAATCTCCTAAATGATTTGAAGGAATGACATTGTATGTGTTAAAGGATTGGAAAAGGTTAGTATCATGTGTGCAAGTGTTTTGTGAGTGATTGTGAGGTCTACACCACTGGAATTGCCGACAAGGGCAATGGTGTGGAACATACTCCGTATATGAAATACATTGTACAATTTTTCATCCGGCGAGATGAGTGGTGTATATATTGAGACACGTTCTCCATATATGAATTATGATTAAGGATCGGTGAGGCAATCAATTACTGATTGCCAATAATGATTATGTATGTGACACCTGTTGAGGTAAGTCTGATAAGTTCGGTTGTTTTGATACTCCAAGAGTCGGAGTTTAAAATACGTCATGTGTTGAGGTATGTTCTAAATGATAAGGCCATAGGGGAGTTGGAGCTCCATTCTATATGATCTTGGTTCATGGTAATGGGATATGTATGGGTTAATGTATGAATGGTTGCAGAAATATTAAAGGTTATGACTATGGATATGATATGAGCTTCCGTCCTACGGGACGTGAAGATATGTGTATGGACCTCCATCCATTTGGACGCAAGGGTATTGGTATGAGGGTCCGTTTGATGAAATGTAATGTTAAGGGATTTTGAATCCCACTTTGTCAGGGAATTATCCATGTCGTATGACACGACTAGAGATTATGTTTCAGAAGGTATCCGTTACATATGGTCACCTAGTGATTGTGACTTGACTATTATGGTTAGGGTTATGATAAAGGTTTTCTGTTTTTTGGAACACCATCCTACTATTCCATGATATACCCTTGGATGATGTTCTCTGCTCGGTATCAGGTTGGTCGATGTTCTGATGATAATTCAGGTTTAAAACCCACAAATGATTTGACCCTTGTTGGTAAAAAAATGGTTTCGCAATTAAGGTTAAGGACACTCTTGGAGGATGAAGAGTTCTAAGGGGGGGAGAATGTTACACCCATCCCGGAAGTACTATTGGTTTCCGATAAAAAGTTGCCGGAATTAAATTATGTGAATTTCCCGGGACTTGGGAATTTATTTAAATATGAAGCTGTGAATGAATTTAATGTCCCGAGGACCTATTTGGATGTTAGGATTCGAAATTCTATGAAGGTACAACATTTTAGGAGCCCCGAGCCATTTTGCCAAAAATTGGTTCGGATGGTAAAATGGTCATTTCAGAAAAGTTGACAGAAAATCAGATGTTGGGCTTCACAGGATGAGGCCGGCGGTTATGAGTCCCAAATGGGCTTGGATGGTCATGTTGTTATTGGGCTTAAGTTGTAGTATTATGAAATGAAAGGGAAAAGGAAATAAGAAAATAAGAAAGTGAGGTAATAAATGTTTAAGTTGAAAAAGTTGACAAAAATAAAATTTTTGCCACTTTATGAAAGTTTTGGGTAATTTTACACTTAAGGTGAAAGTTATGGATATTTAGTGCAATTTTGGTAAAGGTTAAAGGAAAGTTCACTAGTAAAGTGAAAAAGGTAAAAAGTAAGGAAAAAGTAAAAAAAAGTGAAGTATGTTTGGATAAATTTGGCATTATGTGAAAGTTATGGGCCAAATTGTAAGTTTCTAAAACGATTAGGGACTTAAGATGTAATTATAAGGTTTAAGGTTAAAATGTTTCCTTTTAGGGTTAAAGTATGATGTGGTTGACTTTTTAAGTTAAAAAGTCAACTTTGTATGTTAAGGATAAAGGTGAATTTTTTGTATAAAGTTCAAAAAAAAATAATGTTGTGATGAAAGACTATTGATGATATGGAAAAGTATGTTAAGTATGGAATTTTATTTATAAACTAAAATTCAACATGTTATGTTTGGATAATCGGGATAGGTTCTGACGTTGCGGGATTGGTCTGCAGGACTATTGCTGGCACGTTAGATTTGGTTATTTCAGGTAAGGGGATTAACTTTCTTAATATGCAATATTGGGTTTCCTTATACATATTAGACTAGTTAATGGCTAGTACTCGGGTCGAGGGTGGGGCCCAGTGACTCCCGGGGGACGATACTAGTTACATGGTAAGATTAGTAGTATGCAGGTACATGGTTTTTATGGCAGCTATATGATATGCTATGTTATGTTCCGCCTCTCGCCTGATCAGAAATGATCAGGTTGTTACTTACGACAGTATGTTATATTAAGTTATGGGGGGACGCCCCACCGCTGGATCCATGCGCATGTGTCAGTTGGTTGCGGTCTCCGACTAGTATATCTTAGGATATACTTTATGTTCCGTGTTGCTTGCGGCCACCGGATATGTCCCGATTTGGTTGCGACCGTCGGGGTCTGTCGTTAAGTATTAGCTGGGCTATATGATGAAGTATTAGCCGGACTGGTCCTTCGGGACATATGTATGTATGATATGTATGTTATGCTAACCTCTTCTGCAGGTTCCGCGTTTATGTCTGCTAATCTTACCGACCCTTACTGAGTACCTTTTGAGGACTCAGCCCCTACATTAATCTTTTCAAGAGATTTCGAACAGCAGCCAGCGAAGTAGTCCGTTTGGTCGGCTATACTTTTGATATAAGTGGTAGCTTGCGGAAATTGCCGGGGATCTTGTCTGCCGACCCCGCAAGCAAGTAAGCATATAGTTTCAGTAGTTAAGGCTCTGTAGGACGCATATACATGCATATCACATCGGATGACTGTATTATTTTGGCATACTCCAGAACTATCTACCCAACCGAGCGGGTGGTAGTTCTAATCTGATGTATATGTTTATTAATCACGACAACTTGCGATATTCTGTGAAAACCACTAACATTTTTTCGGGTGCAGGTTTAGACATTAAGATAATTAGAACGCCTTAAACCTAAGTAACGCGTTAGAAACAATAAGTTCAGAAAATTTTAAAAATGGTCGGGTTTTGGGTCCCGCAAGTCAAAGAGAAGTTCGGCTCCGCCAGTCGCCTCCGCCTTCCGGCAACGTTCACGACGCTTCCGCAGATGACGCATATGCCGGCCGGAGTGGGGAGGTGACAATATATATACATCTTAGGTGCAAACCTAGTTGAGTTACATTAGAAGTCTAAGTTCAGGTGAGAAGACTAATCTAACCTAAACACTGAGTATAAGAAAATAGCGTGTACAACAAGCAACCGAGTTTAGGTTAAGTTAGGAGTGTTAGGCAAGTAACAATTATCTTCAACTTTAACAACTTATGAACACGAATTCGATTCGTTTATGAGTAATTATTACTTTGTTATCTAGTTTGAGTGAGGAAATGAATTCCAGTAGCTTAAAGAAGAGCTATTATGATGACAACGTGGATGATGATCTTTAGTTCTGGTTGTTTGCTCACTTGGCCATTAAATTGTTCAGCGTTGTTATGCACAACCAGTGGAATTTTTTGTAGGTGTTAATAGTTTTAGTGTTTTGATCACTCGCATCTCGAGAGGATCCATTTTGTGTCTTGAGTGGTATGTGTGTTTTTGTATTTTATTTTTTTCTTTTGCCTATCCTCTGTTGTTCAATTTTGTTTCTCTCAGTTTTAATGTTATATGCTTGCAGTTGATTGCGTAATCGGAGATGTTCCAACAAACTTTTTTTGCTTATTATTTTTTTGTTCTACTTTTGAAGAAACTTTTAAAATAATGTAAATAATTGATTTGAAAACTCGATGCAGCAATTTGATATATGATCATTGTAGCAACTTAATGATCCGTTGTAGCAATTTGTTAATCATTCATAACAATTTAATGATCCAGATGATAGGAGAGTCGTGATCCGTGAGTAGAAAATTCATGATCCGCGGTAAAAGAGTAGTGATCTTGTACTTGCAGGATAGTGATCTTGTAGCAAGAGTTTCACGAACTGTATAATTCATGATCCACGTAGTAAAATATCACGATCCTAGTATAAATTTCATGATTCCATTATAAATTTCATAATTAATTTGAATGAAGAGTAAAAAAAAATATCGAAGACTAAACGGACTCCGAGAAAGAAAAAAAATATATATGACAAGTGTATCTTTTTCTTTTTCTTTTTCTTTTTATTGGACTAATTATTTATAATTTTTTATTATGGAATGAAAAAATATGCATTTATTTATAAAAAATAGAAAATAAAAATGCCAAACTTGTAGTTTTAACAACAACTGAAGCACCTACGTTGCGCTATTTTAAATAGCACAGCATAACTTGCCCTTTTATCTGAACCTCCTGTCAGTGAAAATAGGGATTAAAAGAGATGTCTCCTAGGGTTTTAAGGAATGTTCCTCGTCGCTGCTGGTTAGTTGTTGATTCCTACCGTAGGTTTTCTGTCCGGGCATCCTCAGTGCATCACGTTGCTGACTTCTCTGTGCACGGTTGCAGGTTCCTTGCGCTTCAACACTAGTCGATGGATATCGCGCAACATAGGCTCTCATTTGATGCTCTTAGATCGGATCTAGGCTTCACCGCTCATCTTTCCTGGTGGTCATGCGACTGGTTGTCCAACAATAGATTGGGTAGTGTCCGACAGGCTTTCAGATTTTGGCTTTGGTGGGGAGTCGTGTTTGTGGCTTGATTGATCGACGGTTGAAGGTTTTTGGATAGTGGCATTTGGAATGATGCGATCTAGCCTAGGGCTTGTCCAAGGTCGTTCAGTCCTTGCAGTGGGTCCTTGACCGTGGTGTTTTAGGGCCGGTTTGTGTTCTCACACCCAGATCTGTTTACAGTGGGTTACGAAGCAGTCTCGGTGGTCTGCAATTTGTTCTCGGTGGTTGGGACAAAACAAAAATCGCCTGGCAATAAAGCGGATGTGATGATTTAGGGTGATTAATTTGCATTATTTTCTTTGGTGGTGAGACTCATTTACCTGGTGTTCTGGGATGGTGTGAACTTTGGTTGGTGTGAAGGTGGTGTCAGTGTTAGATGGGACTGAAGTTGGGTTGTAATAAGTCCTTCGGGGTAAAAAGGGGGCTTTGGAATGACAGGATCAAGTGACAGCTCTCCCTACCTGGAGTAGTGAGTTGCATATTGATGAGCGGATGGGGTCTGGAGTCTTTCCAATCCACTCGTACTTGTAAATTGACTTAGACACACTAGGTCCTGCACTGGGAGTGTGGTTGGTTACTAGGACTATTGGCTGTTGGGTTTTGTTGTGTTTTGTAACTTCCTTTAGAGATCTTTGTGTAGGGTCCAAGCAGATATAAGCTTGCAAGTAGCAATTTTGGTGGAGGTTGGTTGCCAATATTCTCTCTCGCGTATGCTTCAAAATGAGATATGTTTCAAGCCCGTGAGCATTTCTACAGGCATTACTACGCAGTGATTCTCCTCCAATAGATGGTCCTTTTTCAATTCCACTTCTGATTGATGTACATGTTGTGTTCTTTTAGGTTTATTGGTTCCTTTCTTTGCTGCTACTTTTATTTTATTTCTCATGTCCTGACTTTAATTTTGGCGTTTAGGAACTTTTCTGCTCATGATCATTTCTTAGAACGTCGTAGTGTTTTTCGGGGTCCCGTCCTACTTAGGTTCTTTCTCTGGAAAAAAGTCAAATGTTATTGAATGAAAGTCATTCTCTTAAAAAATCTTGTCGATGAAAGTGTATATGAAAAGTGGTGGACCTCGTCTCCTTGGCCCGAGATCCTCTCGATCTCATTCGAGAGGATCCCATAGATTTTCCCAAAATACACATCTCAACTCGGGACCCACCCATCAGGGACACCATCTTTCCAAAAGCTTTGTCTGAGACGCTGGTATGACCACGCACGGGCTTTCTACATGTAACGCATCACGACAATGACCCATCCCATTAGGACGCATCGTGCGTGAGGGGAGGACACTATCCACCCAAAACATAACCTCACCCCGGGAGAGGACCGTTGAGGGTCACCTCATCCACCACCAATGACCTCGGAGCCTCGGGGTCATGGGACCTGATAATTTTCCAATATTCATATGTTTTTACCTCTATACACATGCTATTATTGAAGATTTGTTAGTACTTAGTGTGGACGCGAGCTTGTTTTGTAGATATTCCGTGTCAGGAGAAATGAGGAGAATTGACTTCAGGCGATCGGGCGCACAAGCCAAGCGATCGCCTGACCCCAGGATGCAAAAATGGCAGGAAGTCAGGCGAGACTCAGGCGGCCGGGCGCACAAGCTCAGGCAATCACCTGACCCCAGGACCCAAAACTGGCAGGATGCCAGGCGACATGCAGGCAACGGGAATCATAACTCCAGGCGATCGCCTGGCGTTAGAATCCAAAACTGACAGGAGGCCAGGCAACGCACAGGTGATGAAACGCACAACCTCAGGCGATCGCCTGGACGCCAACTGGGATTTTTAAGATAGTTTTAAATCTCCCGAAAACATAACCAAAAGATATATTATTCTACAATTAGCGATTTTACACTCTAGAGAACTTGTACCTAGGGTTTGGGACATCTTTCTACTCAAGTTTTAACGTTCTAGGACGGATTTCATGTTGGAGGATTGAAGATTTCTACACAATTCCTACAGTGATTTCTATCTCTACTCTTAATTCTGCAA
>JBBYHH010566967.1:0-10752 GCA_038382905.1 Daphne laureola
ATTCCATTTCACATATTTGAGCTCCTTTAAGCTCATTAGTGCACTTTTACCAAAATACCCTTACTTTGATAAAATATGTCCTAATGATTTCTTCTTCTGACTTGAACTCACAACTACTTTTAGTTGTAGTGAGTAGGAATACCAACTCATGAACTTCTTGGTGCGTCAGAGAATTCCAACAAGGATGCTCAACAAGAACATTGCTCTAAAGGCTTAAGACAATGAGTGTCCTACTTCTGATAAAGAGAACAATGATGATGAAGCAGGCTTGTTGGCAAGGAAATTCAAGAAATTCTTCAGGTCAAAAGGGAAGGATAATGACAGAAGAAATAAGGACTGGAGAAACTCTTCCAAGGTTCTCATATGACATAAAGGCAATGAAAGGGGAGATACTGCTCCAGACTACCCTCGAAATGAAGATAAGGGTAAGAAGAAAGAAAGCAAAGCTTCCAGGAAGAAGGCAAGCCAAAAAATGATGAGGGGTTAGAGTGGTAGTGATGGTTCTTCTAATGATTCATCCTCAGAAGAAGAGAATGGGGCATACATATGTCTCATGGCCAATGAAGGTGACCATGTATCTATCTATTCAGATTCTAGTAGTTCTAGTGCAGACAGGTATCAACGCATTGATGAGGTATTAGAACTTACTAATATCTGTCAAGAGTACAAATCTCTAATGATAAGCTGAAGTCAAAGAAGAATAAACTTATGAGAGAAGTGGCAAGTCTAAAGGCTAAAAATGAAAAACTTTCAAATGATTTACAGATTTGTTGGAGGTGAAAGAAACTTGGATATGTTATTAGGAAACCAAAGAGTTGTGTATGAAAAAGTTGGCCTTGGTTACCAAATGGATCAAAACTAAGTGTTTTTCAAAAATAAATTTTCAAAAATAACTTATATCAGTTACCAAATCTATCATAGGAAGAGCCATTACTGACAAGACTATTTGTTTAAGAACAAAAGATTCATTAAAGGTGTTAGAAAAATCTGGGTAGTAAAAAGAGTTGCAGGTAAGGGTGTACCCAACAAATGGGTACTAAAGATTAGTTAATTGTTTTATTGTTGAAGGTAGTAAGGAAGGAAGAATATCAATCAAACTTTGAAAGGTCAAGGAACATCTCAGTCTCTGACCCAAGTTCTGAAACTTTTCACATGAGAGTTGCAACATAGCTTCCTCCAAGTGGAAAGTTGTTATTGAATATTTTTTTGATGATTCCATGCTACTGATCATAAGGCAGAGAAAGATTGTTTGCGGGTTTTGGAAAAGAGCAAGGATGGCCATCAATATGTTAAGGGCAGGAGATCATTCTTTAATCAACAAAGAATTTGAAGATTTCCAAGAGTTGTAACAAAAAACCTCAATCTTCAAATGACTTTTGTTAAGATTTATTTCAAGCAACGTGCAAAAGTTTGCGTGAAAAAAAATTAGCAAAGGATTTATCCAGGTAAGTGTTCTTACTCTTGCATTGCATAAAGGATAACAAAATTGTGTATTATGAAAACTAATTTCATAATTATGCAATTTTCTTTATCCAGAGTAATTTTTTTTTGTGTGCATTAAATCCCAAGTTAAGTTCTTTTTTTAGTGGGGCTAAAGGGATAAGTTCATGCTAGAGTAAAGCTTATCAACTTGTTGATGGCTAGTTTCAACAGAAAAAATTATTACCATTGAGTTTCTTAGCGTTGAAGGTAACTTCTTCAAACGGTAAAAATACCTCCTCCCTCAGCTTTAAAAGTTGAATCTCTTCAAATAAGGAAGAATTCGACTTCCTTCAAAGCTTTCTATTGTGCATTCTTAGTTTGTTTCGAACTAGAATCAAAGAGATCTTCTTTCATTTTCTAAGCATACAATACACGCATTCATCCATGCATCATCATATCTCTCTAGCCATCTCTCTCAGTTTCTCTCAACCTTAGATGAAAAACCTAGACCTAAAACCCTCTCGGTCAAAGATTTTAACAATCTTAAACAATGGTTCAAGCAGTCCTAAAGCATCAGACAAGCAGAATATGTTCCCTGGAAATCATAAAGCATTTCTATGTCTCCTCCCAGTGAAGGAGATAACATCGAGCCCTTGAACACCTTGCCACCATCTTCACCTAAGGAGCAAGGTAAAGTCCAAAAGAAACAATTTAAGTAGGCGTCTCCCTTCTTGGAGTTGGTGACTTCTCTGCCATCTCACAGGTTGATGACCTTGTAGCTTTCTCGCAGATTCTTAGTATCGATGGGGTTCCCTTTATCCTCTTGTAAAGCCTTGATGTTGGTCCCCAGATACTCTATTTTAAACTCCATGTTGCGCAACTGTGCACCGAGGTTGGTCAGATGACCTTCATACATCTTGTTGAAGTCAGTTTTGTGCTTCAGGAAGGTAACAAGCGTATCCTCCATGGCAATCCTTATGTTTTGGGGCTACGAAGTGTCGCCCTCCCGACACTGGCCGTTTGGTCCTGGTTGTAATTCTCCTTGCCGGTTCCCGTAGTTGAACCCTTCGTGTTTGGGCCTCTAATAGGCAATGTTCCAGTTTGCTCATTGTCTCTGGGGATAGTTGTTGTTCCTGAAGTTGAAAAAGTTGGCTTCCTTCATTGCGTCGAGCTCGTCGACAACTAAGGTTTGCTTCACTCCGGGTCGCTCCTGATTTTTGAGAATTTTGCCCATCATGGTTGTGAGAGCGGACATTTGCACCTGGAACGATATATCCTTGTAAACTTTGTACATTCCTCCGTTCACCTTCGCCCAGGATGTATCTCTCCCGCGGTACTCTTCATTCCACTCGAGCAGATCCAGTAGTTCCCAAGCCTCATCTAGCATCTTATCCATGAACCAACCACCAGATATGGCATTCTGGTGTTGCTGAGACGCATGAGTCAGCCCGTTCTAGAAAGCACATACCTAGTGCTCACGGGTGTTCTCCGACCGGGGGCACTTTTTGTTCGTCTCTTTGAAGCATATCCAGGCTTAAGCGAGAGTTTCATCCAATCGGTCAAATCCTTCCATTCTAGTAGCTCAATCATCATTTTCTGGAAGGTGCTAAACTTAGTTTTTGGTATCGTCTCTTTTGCTTTTTAGTCTCATTCTCGGTTGTTGGATTGCCTTAGGAGGGTTTCTTAGTCTGGCAATTTAAATCGAGACTGAAGGTTATGTTTGCTACTTTGCTCACGGTGCCTCGAGATTATAATAGATATTTTTCCCTAAGCTAATTAACATTAATATCAAAGGGATAACGTGTTTGATGTACATATTTAAAGAACTGAGTTGCACCGACTTATAACCTAGAGATTAAAATATCAGAATCACTATAATTGAAGGGTTTAGAAGGTATTTGTGACTTTAACTAACACGGTTAAATATTCCGTTAACGTTTTTAACAGAACAATTAATGTTGTTAATTAAATATATTAAGGGGAGATGGAATTCGGAGAAATGGGACACATGATTCTAGTTCTATTGAGATGGATATAAAGGGATTACAATGGAGGTGATTAACACGGCGAAGAGCCCATCGGGAAGCAGCCATTTCGCTTCGGGCGAAACAGTGCGGCAACAACTGCTTTCATCTTCGGCCTCCTACTAATGTCTTTCTTCTCTGTCTCCCTAGTAACTTCCTGAAAAGCCAACACCTTTTCTTCTTTTAATCCGCTTTTATATTGTTTTAAGTAGAAGAACATAATTGCTAGAGATAGATAAAGATAGTCACCATGTTCTTTAAGTTTTTATGGTAAATGTTTGCTAAATCATGGAAGAAGAATGGTAATCATACTTGGTTCACCTGAAGAGAGACTAGATCTCCTCTGCTGAAGTTTGGCTTCAAGGGTGTGGTGGCAGGAGAGCTTGATCTTAATGATGCATCCAACTCCACACTTAATAGCTGTTTACAGGTGAAAAAAAAACTGTTAGATAGCTTGTGTGGATGTGGAGGGTGGGATTCAGATGTAAACTAAATTAATTAAGAACAAAAATAGAGTTTTGTTACGGGTATAGGGAGAAAAGTGTATCATTTTCAGTCACTCGCGATATTTTTCATAAAAATATTAAGGTTAAAAAGCTTAGGAACCAAGGTTTGTATTTAAATCTAAGATCTAACCGAAATTGATTGTTAGCTTTAGGGCTATTTGTATATTAGGCAAACTTCAGGATATCTTTTAACTAATTTTGAAAATACTTGTGTTAAAGTGTATATTATCCCAACCCTTAAAGTTGTTACTTTTTTCATTTCAGAAAATCAATTTACATAGAACTTACATTATTTTGTTAGCGTAAATTTCTCTTCCAATTGATTTTTTTTTCTTTTGTCGCATAATAAACCTATGGAAAATATTTTCCACGTACCTCCAACTTATATATGGGACTATTACTCCCCTAGTCAGCTCTCTATCCTGAATTAATTTATTTATTTAATTTTCATATTTTAAAATTTGATGGTTGATCTAAATTTTTATAAAAATAAATAATGAAAAAAAATTCTAAAACAAATATACTTTAAAAAAATATATTATAAATTATGATTGATATATAATTTTTTTAATTTTAAACATCTAAATATTTATAAAAAAAATTATAGATTAAATAATGTAAAATAACAAAATAAAATAGTTTAATTAATTTAAGATGAAGGGAGTAATAAATATACCAAATATAGAAGTTGTTGGAGGACTAAATATTCTCCATAAACTTATTTTACTTGTTCATTAATCCAATATTTTCACCTGTAAAACACGACTCTCGATCAGTTGAAGCCGTTCAATGATGGAGCCTTTTCGACCAACCTCCTCAAGCGCAGATGACAAACTCTTGTAGCTCCATTTTCCTATTTCCTCTGTTGTTGATGGCCCAAAACTTGAGGACATATGGTGTCTCTTCTCCAGGAACTCCAACTGCACCAGGGAAAAAGAAACCAAAAAAAAATTTTGATATCTTGAAATTTCATGAGAATTATTGTTAGAGTTCAGAACATAAACTGGCCTGGTTTGGTTTTATGTGCAATATTACCAGAAGATGAAGGTGATCCAAACGGTGCAGAATCGGCAAGGGCTTGTCGGCAACCTGTTCATTCATTTCATTCCTGTGGTCAAAGATAGTAGTACTATATTGGAGATAATTGTATTTTGAAAGACGAGCAAACAATTAGTCAATTATTACTAGCTGGATCGGTGGATGGCTTTAAATGAGACGTAACTACCTTGCCCATACCCTTTTGTCAACATTTGCAGAACTTCAGTTACAACTCATCACATTCTTATCGTGTGAAAATTTTCACAAATTCGAAAGAGTAGCTATAGACTCCCCACATTATCCATAAGAGTTACAGTTATTTAGGCGACATGCTATTCTTCGATCTCCATCTCCCTCTCCATCAATTCGCATATTAAAACAACTCAATGTTTCTTGGTGATCTTTTCCCTTCCAGATCTTTAACATAGTCACATTTATTGTTTCCATTACAATATTCGTGCATCTCCCCCATCACCGTAATACTTCCAATTAATAGCGGATGCAATAGTTTAGAAGGACACCACTTAAGAAATGTAAAACCTTGCTTAGTATGAGTAATTTTTTTTAATGGACACCACTAAAAAAGTTATTTGAACACCACTCATATTATTGTGTTTTTGTTATGACTTAGTAATTAATTAAATACAAACTATCATCATTTATCTTATCCATAAGCAATTTAAAAATAAAAAAGTCAATAGATTAAGCATTGTAACATTGTTGATCAGGTAAGAAGATGTTGATTAACCATGCATATCAGTATTTAATATTCTCGCAATGTTGTTCAAGAGAAGTCATGATACTGATCAACATTCATAATGTTGATCAAACACAACAACGTTGCTAATGATGATGTATAAGGAGATGTTGATCACCATGCATATTAACATTTATTCTCGCAATGTTGTTCGAGACAAGTCATCATGTTAATTGTTAGGAGTAATTATAAGACTATAATTTAGCTAGCTACAGCTGTTACTTGTGCTACAAGTCAGCTTATCTATTAGAGTTCTACTAGGTTGTTTAGAGAATTATAGGCTCGGTTTCTCTTGTGTGTTATCTCTATCTTATCTCCTAATTAGTATCTATCTAGGACTCAACTACATGTACTATTTATAAGCTTCCTTCTCAAGTAATGATCAGTTTTGCTCGGCATTAGTGTTCAAGGTCTTTCTTAAAACCTAACAACTTGTATCAAAGCAATCTCAAGAGAAGGAGGAGAAGAGAAGAGAAGAGATGGCGAATGAAGCAGCCTTTGTACAAGTTGCCATTCCCAAGCTTGAAGGTGACTATGATCATTGGAGCATGTTAATGGAAAACATGCTCAAGTCTAAGGAATTTTGGGGAGTAGTATCAACAGGGTTTGCTGAACCTCTACAAGGAACAACACTCACTGATGCTCAGCGAAGAACAGTGAATGAGAATCGCTTGAAGGAGCTTAGGGCAAAGAATTATCTCTTCCAAGCAATAGACAATAATGTTCTCAAGAGTATTGCTGAGAAGGGAACTGTCGAGCAACTCTGGGATTCTCTGAAGGTAAAGTTTCAAGGAAGTGCAAAAGTTCAAAGTGCCCAATTGAACTTGTTAAAGAGAGAGTTTGAAGTCTTGGAGATGAAGAATGGCGAGTCTGTGACAGAATACATAGGCAGGGTGCTGACAGTGGCAAATAATATGAGAAATCTAGGAAAAACAATGACAAATATGAAGGTAGTTGAAAAGATTCTCAGAACTCTCACTGAGAAATTCAATTACATAGTGTGCTTGATTGAGAAATCAAAGGATACAAGCAACCTCTCAATTGATGAACTTCAAAGCTCACTACTTCTCTATGAACAAAATTCAAACCCAAAGAAGGAGAGGATCAGCTGTTGAGAACATCTGATGACAGATTTGGAGGTAGGTGGAGAGGAAGATGAGGATTTAGAGGAAGAGGCCGAGGAAGAAGTTATTTTCCAAGAGCCAATGTGGAGTGCTATAGGTGTCACAAAATGGGACACTACCAAAGTGAGTGCAATGAGAAATTCAAAGAAGCAAAATATATATGTTGAGCATGAGAATAAAGAGGAGATGTTGTTAATGGCTGGAAAGAGGAAGAACAATATTGAGAGTGAGTGGTTCTTGGATTCTGGATGCTCAAATCATATGTCTGGATATAATTGGATGTTTGATACCATGGAGAAGTTCACACATTCAGTTAAGTTGGGTAATAACTGTAAGTTGGATGTTACAGGTAAAGGCACTGTCAAAATCATGTTTGATGGAATTTACTTTGCCCTATCAAATGTCTATTACATTCATGATCTTAAGAGCAAGTTATTGAGCCTGGGGCAGTTGTTGGAAAAGAACCTGACTATCACATTCAAGAATGGAGCATGCAGGGTTTTTCACAATGACAAAGGACTAATTATGAGATCCTTCATGAAGACCAACATGATGTTCACTATGGTAGGGGCGATTGTTATGAGAAAGAAAGATGTTGTGAATGAGAAGTGTCTTCAAACCTCAACACCAGAGTTATCTCATCTATGGCACGGGAGGTATGGACATCTCAGCTACAAGGGTCTAGAGGCATTACAAAAGGGAAAAATGGTTGAAGGCTTGCCACTTATAACACATGCAAATGAAACATGCACAAAATGTTTAAAAGGGAAACATCACATAAGTTCGATACCCAAGAGAAGCATCTGGAGGGCAGAAGAGAAGCTGAAGTTAATCCACTCAGAAATTTGTGGACCAATCTCTCCACAAATCAGCAGTGAAAAAAGGTATATTCTTTGCTTTATTGATGATTTTACTAGGAAGGGATGGAACTATCTGTTGTCTGAAAAGTCAGAAGCCTTTGACTGTTTCAAAAGATTCAGAGCCCTAGTTGAGAAAGAATCAGGAGTGCCTATTAAGTGTTTAAGAACTGACAGAGGAGGAGAGTTTACCTCAGGTGAGTTCAACACATATTGTGAGACTGTTGGGATTAAAAGACAACTTACTACTGCATACACTCCACAACAAAATGGAGTTGCAGAGAGAAGGAATATAACTGTGATCAATATGGTTAGGTCTAAATTGGTGGATAAACATCTACCAAAATCTTTGTGGGGTGAGGCAGTACAATGGGATTCTATGTTCTAAACAAAAGCCATACAGCTGCTGTAACGGACAAAACCCCTCATGAGTCATGGTCTGGTCAGAAACCATTTGTGCAACACTTCAGAATTTTTGGGTGCATTGCACATGCACACATTCCTGATGTAAGAAGGGTCAAGTCAGATGACAAAAGTGTGAAAACTGTTTTGATTGGAGTAAGCACAGAGTCTAAGGGGTACAAATTATTTGATCCTGTGAAGAAAAGAGTAATAGTGAGCAAAGATGTTGTATTTAAAGAAGAAGAAAAATGGGACTGGGATAATTCCTATGAGAGTCACATTAGAATGAACCTGGATTGGGGAGACACGGTGATGGAAGAAGATGAACTAACTACTGATGAAGAAGCAGCAGGTTAATTGTAAGAAAATAATGCTTCACCTGTTCAGCAAGGCAGGGAAGGCAGAGAAAGTAATGCCCCAACATGGATGAATGATTATGTAAACCCTGAAGATGTACCTTCTGATGATGAAGTCAACTTCTCTGTTAATGAAATGGCATTTATGACCTTAGTAGAAGATCCCATTAGGTATGACGAAACTGCACAACATTCAAAATGGAGAGAAGCTATGAATCAAGACAATTGATTCAATCAAGAAGAATCAGACTTGGTTACTGTGCACTATACCAGAAGGAGCAAAGAAGATTGGAGTTAAGTGGGTTTACAAGACAAAATACAATGAACAGCGGGAAGTTGATAAATTCAAAGCAAGGTTGGTAGCAAAAGGTTACTCACAGTAGGAAGGTGTGGATTTTACTGAAGTGTTTGCACCAGTTGCAAGGTTAGATACAATTATGATGATTTTGGCTCTTGCTGCAAAAATGGGTTGGAATGTGAGGCAACTTTATGTTAAATCTGCCTTCTTGCATGGAGAAATTCAAGAAGATGTATATGTGGAGCAACCTAAGGGTTATATAGTTTCAGGGAAGGAAAATCAGGTGTACAAACTGCACAAAGCACTTTATGGGCTCAAGTAGGCACCTAGAGCTTGGTTCTCACGCATTGAAGGTCATTTTGAGAAAGAAGGTTTTCAGAAATGTGGATTTGAACAGACACTATTTACAAAGAAGAACAGTGAAGGCAAGCTCCTAATTGTAAGTGTGTATGTTGATGACTTGATTTACACAGAGAGTGATAGTAAAATGACGAGGCTCTTCAAAGAGTCTATGGAAAAAGAGTTTGATATGTCTGATTTTGGTAGTATGAGATACTTTCTAGGGATAGAAGTTGCACAAAATCATGATGGAATCACTATCTGCTAAAGGAAGTATGTCCTGGATGTGTTGAAAAGGTTTAAGATGATGGACTGCAAACCTGTACAAACGCCTATTGTCCCAGGAACAAGAGTGGACAAGGATGAAGAAGGAAAGAGGATTGATGAGACTGTATGCAAACAGATGGTGGGAAGTCTCATGTATCTAAGAGCAACTAGACCAGATATCATGTTCTCAGTCTGTTAATTTGCTCAACAAGTATATGGCTAGCCCAACTGAGTTACATCTACAAACGGCCAAAAGGATTCTAAGGTACAGAAGAGGGACTGTCAACCTTGGAATACACTATAAGAGGATGGAAGAAGACAGGTTACTGGTGTTTTCTGATAGTGATTATGCAGGGGACTTTAATGACAAACAAAGTACAAATGGGTACTTATTTATGCTCAGTTCATGGGCAATTGCTTGGAGTTCCAAGAAGCAACCAATTGTAACACTCTCTACAACAGAGGCAGAGTTTGTTGCAGCAGACATGTATGCTTGCCAAGTGGTTTGGGTGAAGAGAATCCTAAATGAACTGTACGAAGATGACAAGGTAGGGTGTGTACAGATTGTGTGTGATAACAACTCAACACCGAAGCTCTCAAGGAACCCAGTGATGCATGGGAGAAGCAAACATATTGATGTTCATTTTCACTTCCTCAGGAACCTGTCAAAGGATGGTGGGATAGAGCTGGTATATTGCAGAAGTGAGGATCAGCTGGCGGATTTGATGACAAATGCACTTAAGGTTGAAACCTTTCTAAGGCTGAGGTCTCTAATGGGAATTGAACCTGTTAGTGGGTAAACTGACTGTAAATTACAGTTAGTTTAAGGGAAGGAAATGTTAGGAGTAATTATAAGACTATAATTTAGCTAGCTATAGTTGTTACTTGTGCTATAAGTCAGCTTATCTATTAGAGTTCTACTAGGTTGTTTAGAGCATTATAGGCTCGGTTTCTCTTGTGTGTTATCTCTATCTTATCTCCTAATTAGTATCTATCTAAGACTCAACTACATGTACTATTTATAAGCTTCCTTCTCAAGTAATGATCAGTTTTGCTCGACATTAGTGTTCAAGGTCTTTCTTAAAACCTTACATTAATCACCATTTAATGTTGATCAACCACGGTAACGTTCCTGATCAGGTTTAAGGAGATGTTGATCAACCATATATAGATCAATATTTGTTCTGGCGATGTTGTTCAAGACAAACTCATGATGTTGATCAATGTTTAATGTTAATCAAGTACGACAACGTTGTTGATCACCATGTAGATAAATATTTATTGTGATGATATTGTTCAAGACAAGTCATAATGCTAATCAACATTTAATGTTGATCAAACACAATAGTATTGTTGATCAGG
>JBBYHH010567078.1:0-10751 GCA_038382905.1 Daphne laureola
ATCCTAAGCAAGGAAAGAACTAAGACATAGCATCAAACCCTACTCTATCAATGTTGTAATTGGCCATTCACATGCATCAATAGTAAAGAAAAATAGTATTAAAAGAGGAGAAGAGTTTAGATTTCACCCATAGATGATCATCCACATGTTACCCCTTCAAGCCCCCAAGAAATTGGGGTTGAAGGGCTTAAACCCTAGCTAGAAATAAGGTTTCAATCTGATGAAATTCGTAACTCTCAATATCCTTTACTAAAACCTAGGCTAAAGGTCTATATATACTCAATCTATAGCCCTAAATTTTCCTTTAACCAAATATATACCTTAAGGGTTCATTAAGGGAAAACTAGGAACAGGGAAATTGATGTACAATTGGGGATAAGCTTGAAATCTTTAGGGAACCGCCTCAGCTACAGAGGTTGCGCAAGGGTCATGCCACTGGGGTCGCAATGTACACTTTCTTTGGCGTGATGGTGTAGGGATAATGGCGTACGTGGGGGACAGGGTCTCGTCATGTTGGCTTGGCTGGCGTGACCCCTGACCTAGGGATGCGTCGTGTAACTCATCATCAACTCCATTTTTGCTCTTTTTCTTGACTTTGACCCTTCGTGTTGACCCGAGACCCTGTGATTTGACCCGTAACTATCTGAAATGAGTCTGAAAGTCCCAAAAAATTTCATTTTTCTTCTTTTTCACCTCCGCACAAATGCATCTAAAAAACTTTGGAATTTATGAGTAAGGTGCATTTAAATAGGCATAATGATGCTTAAATGATGGATTTATAGTCCAAAACACTACGGAAATGTGACTGTGTTTGTGCACTGATCACACCCCTAAACCTAAATTATTGTTATCCCCTAGAAACTCAAGCATCTACGAAAACAAAGACTCAAAGACGCATATTTATGACTGCACAACTTTTAATCAAAAATAGTAAAGTTTTGGTGTGAGCAAGCAATTAGATTAGTGCCCTCTAAATACTTTCTAGGACAAGAACCATTCACCTTAGTCTGAGCACCGCTATAGAAAAGCCTAACTTTCTAAGTGTACAAGCAGGTTAAGTGTTACCATTTTCTAAAAGTTTA
This sequence comes from Daphne laureola, assembly GCA_038382905.1. Lineage (NCBI taxonomy): Eukaryota > Viridiplantae > Streptophyta > Magnoliopsida > Malvales > Thymelaeaceae > Daphne > Daphne laureola. The sequence continues at coordinate 1,083 of JBBYHH010567078.1, forward strand.
ATTAGACCAATCACCGTGGTTTAAGGCCATGAGTACTATTTCACTCTTAAGAAAAGACTCGGGCCTCCTTTTTTACAGCCCCTAGTAAGCCTTGGGATTTAGCTAGTGAATGTGCATTGCCCCTTTACCTCACAGTTTTCACGTTATTTCATCTAGTTCCTCTGTTTTTGGATATTTGTTTTTTATGGTCATTGGAAGTCTTTTATTAGGCCACATAGCCACCGACACATTGGTCGTCTCTCACTCTTTTTTCAGTGAGCTTCTGTTTTTGGCACCATTTTTCTATGTTTTTTAATCCTTTCTAAGTGTGAGGGTGGTGACTTAGGCACTTAAAATGGAAACTTAACAGAGGGACTATAGGCCATGAATATGGTGTAGCCAAAAAAATGTCTAAGTATCATCCCGGGTGCAACCATCCTAAGGTGCGACTTAGCGCATATTTGTGCTAAAAGCTTGCCCTTGAATCAAGTGGGCTAGAGTCGTGAGACCCTTATACCTTCACTTTAACAGCAAACTTCAGATACAAATACTTAGTACCACCGAAAAATACTCATCCATAAGCTAAATCTTAATTTTAAGGTGATTATCAACCAAGAAGTCCGTTTCCTTCCTCCATGAAGCTTTTCATAACTCGAAAACCACCAAGTGATAAGTACTGATCAAATCTCAAAGCAAATCAGCACACAAAGTCCACTAACTACTCAATCAAAGCTTCCTAGCAAGAAAATTGTTCTATAACACTACTCAACCTAAGTATTTCATAAGCTAGTCCATCATCAGACGCATAGAGTGCTCATCATATCCATCTTACTCACGAAGTTTCCATTTTTCTACTTTTTAGGGGCTTTGAAAACTATTTACTTATTTTGCAAGAAAATGAAGAAAAGTTATGTTCAACCTAAAAACAAAGAAACTAGATGCTTGTAAGGTGTGTTAAAGACTCTAAAACCATCAAGAGGTATATCATCTAATCCCCACATGATATATGTGTAAATTCCCCTAAATCCCAATGTATAGCATACGTGCAAACATATGGAAGGGAAGTAAAAAGAGAGACTAGAAAGATATTACCTCATGTGCCTCAAGAAGGTGTGGCCATCTCATACAGCCCGGAGCATCCAACAAGTGAAGATTCAAGCCATATGTACAAACATGCTCTAGAGTCTTGAAAATATGTAAAAGACAGCAAAGAAGACTCTAGAGAAGAGGGGTTGTGACTTGCATTTAATCATGGAAATGAAAAGATAGATGCAACATAAGTCACAAAAATGCATGGTGCACAAATGAGCATGCTTTAGAAGTGTGAGAGAGACATGATGCAAAAATTAGCAAAGCATCTATGTAGCCAATGTGTCTTGTTCAAGTGTAACGTGTCATGGATTATGAGAATCATGTAAAGCTCAATACTAACATCCTAGATGATGATCAATCAATCCTAGAAGTGTAGCATATATGTACTCCATCACTTAGTATCACGACACAAGGTTCACATGCCACAAGTAATCATACTTCTCTCAACAAGCAAGTAAATGCTCAAAACATGGAAGAATTAACTCAATCATGCTCATTTTCTAACACAACATATCACTCATAGCAAGGAAAGCAAGGTGAGGTCAAGACATGAAGTTGAAGAATGAAGTCTCTAGACTTAGCAAATGCATTCACAAATGGAAAGTAATCATGCTAATCTTGATAAATACTAAAGACTTATAAACTTGTCTTGCCTCTTGTTAATGTTGAATGATTGATTTGTGTTGAGCCAAGTGTTGGAATTCTGATGGTGAAAGGTGTCAGAAATTGAAGCATCACACTTGAAGATCGGATGATGGTGTCAAAGAGTGAGGATACATTTTTATATGGCGGACACAAGTTGGTGATGTCACTTTGCCACCATTTATGCAACGCCAGCAGTTGACCTACAACTCCAACTATCGTCTGAACTTTCCTGAGGCATCAATATGTTACCACTTGGAACCAATGCCTCCGAAAAATTAGGATGAGCAAGTGGCTGCATATATATATTGCCTACTCACCCCATCATGGCACCTTGCTCATCATCACAGCTCCAACTTAAGCCCAACGGAGCACATGGAATTAACCATGAAAATAGTACCATGTGTTCCAGAATCTCCTCTTCACTTTGATCAGTTTTACATGATCCGTCCTCGTTTGGATCAACCTTTCCATCTTGCTTGACTATAATTGCACCACTTAAGAGTTGAGTGTTGAGTCCATCCTTGAAATGCCTGAACTGGGGATGAAATTGAAGAAATTTCACTCACTAATGTAGGCTGGTGCGACGGTGGTGAAATGTTTGGCACGAGACTAAGGGTCGCGCTACAAGGTTGCGCCAATGATGCACCTCAGCCTAGGAGGGTCCCACATGGTCGCGCGTCATCGTGTATGTTACAGCTACCAAGCTAGGATGGCGACTTTACGGCACCTGAACTCAGTTCCCACGATTAAGGTACAAAGAATGATGAATTTTATGTAAGGAAGTTAAGCTAAGGTTTAATGCATGAAATGTCATGTGTCGGGAGGTTATAAGGAATAATTTTCCCCATGGAACGAGATAGGAACCACCCAGGATCGCCACAGGAGCAAGAACAGAATGAAAAGCAATTTTGGAGCTCCCGGCATGATGAAGGCATGATGTATGGTGCCAAGAAGGAGGAAAACAGCCAGCTAGTGGAAGATGGAGTCCAGGGCATGATCAAGGCGTTATCATCACGCCATGGATCACGCCAAGAGCTAAAAAAATGCCCAGCTGATGATTTTGAAGTTGAGGCGTGATCAAGGCGTGATCATCACGCCAGGGATCACGCCGAGGAGTGAAAACTAGGGCAGCTGAAAAATGGAGGAGTTCACGGTGTGATCGATCACGCTGTGATCACACCGGGATCACGCCAAGCAGCCCAGATTTTTTAAAGAGCCAAAACATGTTCTGATCTTCATTCTTCCTTCTCTCTTCTCTCACTCTAAAATGAAAACCTCTCCATTCTAACCTCCAATTCTAAGCCTCCAAACTCAAGGTGGAAGTGAAATCATGCAGGAATCATTGTAGAAACAACATTGTAACAAGAATTGAGCTTCAACAACATCAAAATTGATGAAATCCGAAATTAGGGCAAAATTGCTACTGTTCATGGGTGAGGAAAATTCATCCAATCCTTGGAAAATTGAAGAGGTTAGTAGGTTCTAATGATGAATTGGAGCTAGAAAGAAGCTTTGAACCATCCATACATCATGAATTGGAAGAAATTGAATCTAGGGTTCATGAGTCATGATGAACGAAAATTAAGGGAAGGATGAATTGATGCTTAATTGTTGTTCTTGGGTGGATTTAGGATAACATTAATACTTGGACTCATGTCCAATTATCGCTTAATTAATGAGGTAAGGCAATGTTCAAAGGATTTGGTGTAGAATTGAAGTGTCTGATTATAATGTTTTGATGCTTCAATTATGTTTATATGATGATTCTAAGAAACTTTAATTCTTGGAATGAGTTACGAATTAATGCCTATGATAGAGAAATGGATTAAGTTCAAAGATGGGTCAAATTGCAAAATCAATGAATGATGATGAATTATGGAATATTTATACATGGATGATCTTTAAATGGATGGAAATGCATGAATATGAAGTTATTGAGAAATCGGAAAAGGTTTAGCCTATTTTGGCAAATTGGGCCAAAATGATCGATACCGATTATTGTTAATGAACAGTTACGAAAAATGGAATGTTAAGCACGGTTAGTGATTTACTTAGATATATTACTCATGTATAGAATTTCACGGAAATCGGATAAGAAATGGCCAAACTGGTGATTTGGACCGAAACACAGATTATGGTGAATGTTAAGTAATGATAGAATGAAATCTCATGTATTGTACTGTTGTACAGAAACAGACACGGAAACGGTACCCGGATAACGAAAAGCACGGACAGACAAGCATGGATTCACGGACTGATTTACAAACTGCTCACAGGTAATGGCTCAACCTTCTTATATATGTAATACTACACATGTATGGTATATAGGTTGGTTGAAACTAGCTCTCGGGCCGAGGGTAGGGCCCGGTGAATCCTGAGTCTAGTTCCAAGGTAGGGGTAAAGGCTTGTAGGTACACTAATGTGGGACTCACAGCTCTCTATGATGATGATGCACTGCGGTCGCATAGTGATCGACACTGATATTCCAGGTCCCGATATCACTACCTACGTGATTATCACGGTAGACCTGATGACTGTTGACTGATGATGATGTTCTAGGTTCTGGAGTCACGATATGTGTGACCATTACATCAAACCTGATGACTGATAATAGATGCTGTGCTAGGTCCCAGTATCATGACCTGCGTGATTACGGTGGTAGACCTGATGACGATCATAATACGGGGATCATACACCCTGTATTAGTACTATGCACCACTGTACAGAGCTCTAGGGTTGAGAAACAACTATCGGGGGCCATCGTGACTGTCTGAATGGAACTGTGCATTGTGTATCATTTGCATGATTATATATTTATATATATATATATATTGTATATTGCATACTGTCATGCTAACATTGTCATTGCAGGCAATGAACAAAGATTTTTCCCATTTACTTCTGTCTAACCCCTTACTGATTTCTCCCTAGAACTCACCCCTTATATCTCCATATTTCAGGAGCATCAGGATCTAGGACCGCAGAATGAGATTCCGCCAGGCCAATCTGTATTTTGATTCTGAGGTACTGACGATGCCCCATGTATTCTTTAATGAATTATACAGAATAGGGGAGTTCCCGGTAGTGAACAAAATGATGATATGGTTTATGATACAGAATACAGTACAGATTTCAAGAAATGGAATATTGCACAGATTCTAAGGGTTTAACACATGTTTTTGGTATGTAGCTACAACAGCAGTGTCAGGCCGGAGAGTCAGTGATTACTCAATCGATCACCTGATTTACAGTAGGTGCAATACATGTTGAGTCGGCTCTGTAGCAGTAGGTTGCACTATACATATAGCTAGACAATCGCATTTTGAAGCATGTATTTTGAATTATGCACAATTGACAAGTTTTGGTAATGGTGATGTTTATATATGGATATGGTTTACATGCTATGATTATTGTATGATTGCATCTTTACTTTATCGGGGAATTCTTGCCGGAGGCATCTTCCTTTCAGAGTATTTGGTCTGAGTTGAGCTCAGTTTATTGCATATTATTGTAAATGTCTCGAGTGCAGGAAAGAAATGAAGTGCTGGAGGAATTCAAAAAACTGTATTTTTAGGCTATCTTTGCCGAATAAACTATACCATTTGGCTCTTCCAAAAATTATGAATTTTATGTAGTTGTAACCCTATGTGTCTAGTTTCCATAAAAATTTACGAAACTTAATTTGGACACCTGTGGAATTCTTTAAAAATATTTGACTGACAGGTGGTCTAGGTGGGTACTAAGAAATGTTTCTGTTTCAATGATTATGAGCCAATGCTTATGGAACCAACCCATCGTACTGGCTGCGTAAGGAAAGGTAAAGTTACCGTTTCCGCTGCCCTTCCGGCCTCGTATCCGCTTCCGCTGGGTTGTGTACGGAGGGGGTGGTGACAAGTTGGTATCAGAGCAGGTTAAGGTTTTACTTTAGTTGGGATATGCTCAGGAGGTAGATCTTAGTTCCATTGGATTGATCCCGGATAGTTCTCCTAGGGAAGATGGTCGCTTCCTTATATGAACTACCTGGATCAGGCAATGGAACTTGCGGCTGCTAATCTAGATATACTTAACTTGAGTAAAATACCGGTTGGATCCCGGTAAAACGGGATTAATTGAGATTGTTCAAGTATCACTTGAATGGAAGGAATTAGGATTGTTTAATTGCTTAATGTACTATTGTGTATTGCTTTAGTGTGAATTGTTCTATGTGATACATTTGCATCATGTATCATACATTGCATCTACTCTACAGAGCCATATGATATATTGCTACTGCCAAGTTTATGTGTTAACCATTGTGTGTATGTTATTGTATGGATTAAACAGAAATGGTAAAGACCCACTCACAGAGAAGTAAGCGAAATGAGGCAGGAAATGCCGATCCTCCTCCACAAGTGCAGCCAGCTCCCCCACCACCACCGTAAGGGTAGGTCCCAGAGAACCTCCTGCAGGTGCTCGGGCAGTTAAGAACAGTCATTGATACCCTCATGCAGAGGGCAGAACAGGGTGGGCCTACAGAACAACAGCGGGAGAACACCACAGATGATCATGCATATGATCAAAGTAGTGAAGATGAAAGTGATGATGATTTTACAGGCATGACAGATGATAATGAGATTGATGGTGAAGAGGTTGATGCTCTTATCGCCGATTTCGGATAGGATGGTGAAACTGATGACTCCGATAATGAAAGAAGGCACCCCCGAGCATGAAGAGTACAGTTTGAAATTGTTGCTCTTGTCCGATCTGCTCACAGTTAGTTACAAATTATCGGTGAGCGATGAGGTGAGCGTCATCTCCAAATAGTAAATAATGATGAAGATGTACCGACGGCCCAGAGGTCCCGAACATAGGGTACCATGGGTAGTAAGAGTCTGACAATGTTAGAGCGCTTTCAGCACTTGAACCCCTCAAGATTCACGGGCAATAAGGAACCAGAAACCGCGGAAGCATGGTACGCATGGAAAGGCTACTTAAGAAGATAGGTTTTTCTTCCCAATATATGGTTACACTGGCCACATTCAACCTATGTGATCGAGCATATGGTTGGTGGAAACACATTACTGAAGGCAGAAGGGCTAAGTATGTCCTGAAAGGATGACGAGACCCTGGAGTTACATGGAAAGAATTCACCAAGATGTTTCATGAACAGTGGGTAGGTTATGCCGCCCAAGATCACCACGAACCAGAATTTGATAGCTTGGAACAGGGAGACATGACAGTCACTGAATATGAATGCGAATTTGATCGACTTGTCAGGTATGTTTCCCAGTACAAAGGAAATGAGGAACAGAAAGCAAAAAGATTCATCCAGAGATTACGGGGTGACATCAGAAAGTATGTGGCACCGGTCAGTATTACTAAATAACTGGATGCGGTATAAAAAGCTCAGATTGTTGAGATGGTAGAAACAAGAGTTCAACCCGTTACACGGCAAACCCAAGGTTCAAGCAGAGGTACAAGATCCCAGTGAGGTAACAGAATGTCAGGCCAACGCGAACAAGGAAAAGAAAAGGTCACTGATCATGGATCTTGGTACTGTGAGCATTGTGATAGATGCCACACGGGTGTCGTATGTTATAGATAGTCTGGTGGATGTCTCTGATGCAGGTCTACTGACCATTGCGTCAAAGCTTTCCCGTAGAGATAGGGCCAGGATACTATAATACGGTCAAGCGTACCCCGAGGGCATGGCACAACACAGAGCGGCTCCAGATCTCATCCGCAGGGACAACAACAGACACAGCCATCTGTCCAACAACAAGCAAGGCCTGTACATGTTTATCAGATTGAGTATGATGACTCTGCATGGCAAGACACCACTGCGTAGCGTGGTTAGCAGGTAAATTGGTACTGAATGGCACTACTGCACTTGTAATTTTTGACATAGGTGCATCCATATCGATTGTCTCACAGGAGTGCGCAACATCACTATGACTACTAGTGATTCGATTGCCTGATGTTTTTATGGTACGCACTGCCGGAGGTCAGTATCTATTTTCAAATGAAGTGGAAAAATGATGTATACTGACTATCGGTGGGCAACAAATACAGTTAGATTTGTTGGTGTTGAATACACCTAAGTACGACATAATACTCGGTATAGACTGGTTGACAAAACATTCTGTACAGATAGATTGCGGAGAGCATCACATCGTACTTGTGAGTGAAATGGTACGTCTTACAGCACCACCAGACTTGGAAATTATCAAGCCCAGTATGGAACTACAGATCATGCATCAAATCCCAGTTGTGGATGAGGAAGAGTACCACGGACTCAAAGATGCAGGCACCGCTGAAAACTGCGAATAATCGTACCACATCTTATGTGATCAAGCGGCGCCGTGACATTGAATTTCTAAATTGGTGACAAAGTCTGGTTAAGGTTGCATCGATGGAAGGAACAGCTAGATTCGGCACACGGGGTAAGCTAGCACCGCTGTACATGGGCTCATATGAAATACTAGAACGGATTGGCAAAGTGGCCTACCGACTAGTTCTGTCGCTGAATATGTCTGCAATACATAATGTCTTCCACGTAAGTATGTCGAAGAAATGAATTCTTGACCCGATACAGACTATACCCATGGAAGAGATACAAATAGCACCAGACTTGTCATACCAAGAAGTACCGATTGCCTTACTAGGTAAAGATACACGGAAACTCAGGAACAGGTTGATCCCGATGGTCAAATTATAATGGTCATCACACCATTCAGAATGGGAATCGACCTGGGAAACCGAAAAGGAAATGATGGATCATTACCCCCAAGAATATAAAATACTGAAGGTTCTCTTGAAGGACCAAGAGTCCTAACAAGGGGAGAATGTTACGGCCACCGATGAAGAATTATCGGGGAAAAGGTAAGGTTTCTATTAATTGTATGTTATGGATTTATGTTAGGGTTTAAGTGTGGGAAAAGCTATCTTTGAGAGGCTATGAAGGATAGTTTTCCAACGGAATGGATACGGAATTGTTTAGAGTCATAACGGACATGGAACGGTTGTAAAAGTGTGTACCGGACCTTACGGAACAACCTCAGCTCGAAGGTGGAGCCATATTTGGTGAAATGGAAGAGCTGGCCTATTTTGGAGGCCGTGGCGTAATAGTGGCATGAAGGAAGATGTCGGGAATGCACCGGAGGTAGAGAGCTCGAAAAACTGGTGGGTTTTTTAGGGTTGCGGCGTGATGGAGGCGTGACGGCTGTGTGATCATCACACAGTGTGATCAAGGCACCGGGGAGATGCCGTGAAGATTCCATGGATGCTGAATCTTCGCCTGTCAGGATCCGTAGTGTGATCAACACACTGGGATCACACGTGCTTTGCCTTATGAACCCTTTCTCTAGCAACTCATCCAACTACTTCTTCAGCTAGGTCATTTGGGCAATCGGCATTCGGTAAGGTGGGTTGGAGATGGGAAATGTTCCAGGCTGTAGTTTTATCTCAAAAGTGACCTCCCTTTCGGGTGGCATCCCTAGCAGTTCCTCCAGAAAAACTTGTGGAAAGTAACGCACAATACGTATTTTCTCTAACTCAAGACGTGTACCTGTAGCATTAAGGCCGAAATGTTCTTCTTCCTCGGTCGACTGGTTTTGGCAGATACTCAATTGGCACGACTTCTCCGGAAGCTAGGATATTTCATTTAGCACAATCGATCTTCACATCGTGCTGAGATAACCAGTCCATTCCCAAAATTACGTCACACTTGGACGTGTCCAAGATTAACAGCTCTGACTCAATCTGATGCTGCCCAATACTCAAAGCACACTCCTTCGCCACCACATTCAAATACAAACATGTCCTACCAGTGGTGCGGACCATATCTATATTCGCCGTATAGGCCACAGGAAATACTAGAGATGTCGCACATCTCTCAGAAATAGCAGATATAGAAGCCCCGGTATCAAATAATGCATTAATAGGTATATTATTTAAAAGGATGATACCTGACAA
>JBBYHH010567189.1:0-10750 GCA_038382905.1 Daphne laureola
TCAATCTTGAAGATGGATGCAAGAGGGTCTCCCGAGGCGCCATCAACCTCTGCACGTTACTTGAAGAAAAGGGTAGCCCGATCGGAGCCACTGAAGGGCCACCCGCAAGATGATTTTTTCAAGAAGTCTCCGGAAGAGTACCTAAGTGGTACTTCAATGAACGGGGTGGCCCCAAGGATCTAGGAAATATTCACTTTGGTCCTTGGAGAATTTAGAGTCGACCTACAAGCTCCCGATAATGGAAAAGAACCATTCACGCCCATAAAATATTAACATATCAAGCTATTTGCAAGATATGGTTAAATTGCTCCCATGGTCCTTATATTTCCATTAACATACCTTCTCTCTCCACCTACCATAGCCGCCCCACTCGGTATAATTATCCAATATTTTGTAAATAATTAAGCTAATATTTCTACTTAAGTGCTAGTTTAAGCTAATATTTCTACTTAGTGCTAGTTTTATCCTAAAGACTTAATTAGATTAGTTTAAACTAGATTAAGAAAGGTCCTAAATGGTGTGCTAGGAAATCTATAAATATGCCCCCTTGTAAATTATAACACATATGTGTAATACTTTCTTTTATGAATTAAAAGATACGTGTTTTTGGGCTCTCACCTCTTCTACTTCCATCTCAGTCCTCGAGGCTTTCTTTGAGTCTTGAGAATCATACCCAGTGTTGCTTCTCACACCGCTGAGTCGAGGTCCTTGGTCCATTCTTCATCATCCACCGATACTTGAGGTATTTTACTATTGTTGTAGTTATAATATTCAAGTTAGGTAACTTCACTTATGCAAATTATCAAACCTTGTGATCCATGCTAGTACCTAGAAAAGGAGAAGGTTTTTATCAAGATATAAATATCTCCAGTTATTACTAAGGTCTCTAGAAACCCTGTCAAGTTGGTATAACTCTGTCTTATGAGGTGGCACTTAAGCGAGTCTGTGTGACTCAGCCATCTTTCTTGGGAGTTGTATTCAAGGACACTTATGGGTGATGAGACTAAGGTTCGAATGGAGGTAGTTATCAAGTGGTATCAGAGCTAAGGTTGCTCTTGGTAAAAGGAAGAAAACTTTCGGTAAAAAAAAACCCTTAGTTTTCAATTTTTGCCAAAATTATGTTCTTAAGTTCTTCAAAGTTGTTCTTGTGTTCTTGAAGAATTTTTTTCATTTGAAACTTCTTACCTTGTTGTTTTTCAAATTATTAGCTTGTTCAAATCCTTAAGATTTACAAGTTACATCTCAGATTTGTGGTATTTTCAACTTTTGCAAAGTTCATTTCAAATTGTTCAATTTACTTTCCGCAAAAGAAAGTGTTCTAGTGAAATCTTCCTAAGCTCCATTTGCAAGTAAAACTTGTGATAAAAAAAAAATAAAAAAAGAGAGCAAGCTTTGGGTAAAGAGATTGAAGAACATAAGTGGAAAGAAGTTGTTCAAAACTTGTGAGCAAGAGACTCAAAAATATACACCACAACATCTATTGCTTTCAAACCATTTTCAAATACCAACCAAGTGTTTATTCGGCCCCCAACTACCTTGAGCATATCAAGCTTACTTTTCAAGTAACTTGGGCCTTTAACTTTCGATTGAGAAAGGATTTTTCTGAGTGTTGTTCTTATTGTTCAAAGGGAGTTTTTCAGCTCTCAAGGACTTTGAGCGAAAAAAGACAATTGATTGAGTGTAAACATGAGAGCAAACACATTGGAGAGCCACGAAAATCAAAAGTGAGGGAGTGGATTAATTTTATTGTTCACTTGTGTAGGTTATTCCAAAGATGTAATGTCCAGCAAGTAGAGATGACTATTGGCAAATGGTTCAAGGCCCAAATTCAGTCAAGACATACTACTTAAGGGCTAGACGAATTTTAAAAGACAATGAGATGGATATAAATCATAACCAAACCATTTCTTTGTTTATCCAAAGCCTAAATCCATAAATTGCCCAAGAAGTGACAAGATACTCTTATGAGACCCTTGACGAAGTTGCCTACTTTGCCCACAAGAAGGAGAAAAGCCTTAAAACTACCTCATACACATCTTATGAAGGACACTCCTACTTCACCCGGTGTACATCCCAAATTCCAAGGATGGACAGAGACCAAGCCCCATATATGCAAAAGAAGGAGGATGTTTCAGATACTACACCTACTTATCCTTCTCAAACTACACCTACTTCACCAATGCAACAAATGTTGTCTAAATTTGACAACATAGCTATGGATGTCAAATTATGTTTAGAAAAGGTAGAGCGGTTGGAAAAAGAGGAAAAGGCCATTGAAAAAGAGAAAGAAGGAGAGGATCTACACTTCCTTAACTTAGGGAAAGGTAACTTCTCAACTATTAATCATGAGTTTTCTGATGACATTGAACACATTGATGATAACACCGAAAGTATGGCTCATGATTCCTATGAATTGCTTCCTCATGCTAGGTTAGAATCACATGATCCATATCTTGATTATTCTAAGCATGATCAACCTAGTGATGTCTCGGATACTATTGATGATAGTTGTATGGACGAATCTAGTGATAATCATATACTACCATGCCATTATGATGATGATGGTTTTGCTCCAAATGATGAAGATAATTGTTCTACTCCTTGTTTTGTTAATGATTTAGATCACCATAACCATGAAAAAGAAAATGAGTTAATGGATTCCTTTGAATCTTGTGAGCTACACTTCGATTAATCATGTTGAGAAAGAGAGATACATGAGTGATTTAAGCATTTCCCTTATCTTTGTGATAATACTTGCATACCTTATTGTGATGATGATAGATGGTCAAAGATACATCATGAATTGCCCTGTGAAATACATGATGAATCTGAATCCATTCTGCATGATTATTTCGCTTCCTTCTATGATGAATCCAATGAAAGTAACAATGATGATCTTGTTCATAATGATGAAAAAGAAGTTAAGAATGAATCTCATCCCTCATGAGAAAATGTTAATTACTATGATCCTTATCTATCGGATGAGGAGCATGTTGGTACAATTTCAACCTTCTTTGAACATAAAATGCATAGTAATGATAAGATTAAGTATAACACTTCTCCCATGACATCTACTCCTAGTCATGAGCATACCTTGATGCATGGATTCAATGACTTAAGTGATAAGTAGAAAAATGAATGGCCTTGTCTCACATTTGACCCGGGAATAAGTGTTTGTGCATATTTTGATTAATCTTGGAATAGCCAAGTGCATGAGCTTGATGAACACTTCCATGTCCAATTCAAGCCATATTTTCATTTCCTTTTCATAGTATAATTAAAATTTCATTCCATGTTAAGGCGAAGAGAAAGGGCGGATTGTCCATCTCTTTACCTATGTTTTCACTAAGTCTAGTCTTGTGACAACATGTCATGATCCATTTGGATCCTTGCAATCTCATTTTCATGTTTTGAGATTTAGGTCACTAACCCCTAATGAGCTTCAAGTTTGTTGTAAATATCTTTGAATTTCAGGAGTTACTCTCTTTAGATTCGAGGATGAATCCTCTTAAGACGGAGGGGTTGATAACGACCTAGGATCACAAAAGAGGTTGTTTGAAGGACAAGTATGATAGAGAGCACCTAGAAGATATGGAGGACACAATTGAGAGCCAAATTGAAGATTTCAAAGTCGTTAGAGCTACGGTCAATGTTGGTCAACGTTTCGGTCAACCATGGTCAACGCCCGAGCATTTCTAAAAATTGCTACCATTAGAAAGGTATTCTCAAGGGGATTCCAAAAAGTACAAGCTCATCTCAATCGGAGTTCGAACGAAACTTGTGCATCAATTTATGTGCACAAGTACTTCCAACTCTGATGGTGTCGGCTGGTCCCCTGAAACCTCCAAATGATTCCAAATCTGATATATAGCCACGAGTATGGATATCATGGGAATCAAGCTTGAAAAGGATTCAAGAATACCTCACCTTGAACTCATCGAACATCTACACCATACTCGGAGAAGAAAGCAGCATCATCCGAGCCACTGAAGGGTCACTCGCAGGATGACTTTTTCAAGAAGTCATCGAAAGTGTACCTAAGTGGTACTTTAATGAACAGGGAAACCCCAAGGAGGTAGGAAATTTTCACTTTGCTCCTTAGAGAATTTGGAGTCGACCTACAAGCTCCCGACAATGGAAAAGAACCATCCGGGCCCACCAAACATTAACATATCAAGCTATTTGAAAGATATGGCTAACATGCTCCCATGGTCCTTATATTTCCATTAAAATGAATTCTCTCTCTACCTACCATAGCTGCCCCACTTGGTGTAATTATCCAAGATTTTGTAAAAAATTAAGCTAATATTTATACTTAAGTACTAGTTTAAGGTAATATTTCTACTTAGTGCTAGTTTTAACATAAAGACTTAATTAGCTTAGTTTAAACTAGATTAAGAAAGGTCCTAAATGGTGTGCTAGGAAATCTATGAATACCCCCTTCCTTGTAAATTAGAACTCAAATGTGTAATACTTTCTTTTATGAATTAAAAGATAAGTATTTTTTGTGCTCTCACCTCTTCTTCCTCCATCTCAGCCCTCGAGGCTCTCTTTGAGTCTTGAGAATCATACCCGGGGTTGTTTCTCACACTGCTGAGTCGAGGTCCTTGGTCCATTCTTCGTCATCCGCCAATACTTGAGGTATTTTACTATTGTTGTAGTCATTTTCTTCAAGTTAGGCAACATCACTTCTGCAAATTATCAACCCTTGTGATCCATCCTAGTACATAGCAAGGAGAAGGTTTTTATCAAGATATAAATATCTCCGGTTATTACTAAGGTCTCTAGGGACCCTGTCAAGTTAGTATAACTCTGTCTTAGGAGATGGCACTTAAGCGAGTCTGTTGTGACTCTGCCATCTTTCTTGTGAGTTGTATTATGGAGACTTATGGGTGATGAGACTAAGGTTCGAATCGAGGTAGTTATAAAAAACTCTCTTGGTATGTTTTCTCTAAATGGTCGAAACTTATGCTTGGAAAATGATGAAGATTTTGTTTGTTAAAGTGTGTTATTATGTTGAAATAATGTTGTTAACAACACTTAAGGAAGTTGGTAAAAGTTTGAAGAAGAAAAACATTTTTTTGCAATGATTGGAAGTTGTGGCAAAAAATGACAAGTTGGAAGAGAATGGGTGCTAGTGTAATTAATCATGAATTTGGGTGAAAAATGATTAATTTGGGTGAAAATGAGATAAGTTGGTAATTTAGGAAGATTTGTCACTTTTTACAAGTTGGGGACCAAAATGGAAATTTTGGTAAAGTTTAAGTGTTAATTGGTAATTAGTGACAAATAAGTAAAATTAAGCTCATTTGAAATGAAAGTTGGGCATAAATGGACACTTTGTGTAATTTTGGATAAAGTTGCACTTTTTGACAAAGTATAGGGACTTTGTCAATAATTGTTAGTAATTGGAGTGGAAATGGACTTGTATGAAGTTAAGTAAGAAATTGGTGAAACTTTAGTGAAATTGGTCATTTTATGGAAAGTTGGGCCAATATGTAAACTTTCGGTAAAGTTAAGAACCTCTTGTGTAATAATGGTGAATAATGGAGCATAATGTGAAACTTAGCTTTTATAAGTTAAGTATGAAATTTCGAATCATATAAGTGGATTTAGGCCACTTTATATGAAGTTGGGCCTAAATTGTAAATTGGCTAAAAGTGTAAGGACTTGTTTTGCAATTATGTCTAAAGAAGTTAAAAGTAAGCTTCTTTAAACTTAAGTAAGAATTTGGAAGCATTTAAGTGAGTTTGAGCACTTTATGCTAATTTGGGATCAAATTGTACATTTGGATAAAATTTGGGGACTTTATGTGCAATTAACCATAAATTATGATTAAAAGATGCTTAAGTGGTAATCTTGTAAATTTACAAGTTGTTTAATCACTTATAGCATAGTTTGACCAATTTGATCAACTGTTTGACTTTTGGTCAACAGTTGACCATTAAGGGTAATTATGGTTAAATTTGAAACTATAAACCCTTATAAGTGTGTTTTCAATGTGTTAGAGAAAAAGTCTAATGGCTCGGAACTCTTTCCGCTTGGGTCATCTCGGGATCAGTTTGGCATCGTTTTAGGTAAGAGGTTTAACTTTCTTAATATGCGATATCGATTTTTCTTATGCATATTAGGTTAGTTAATGACTAGTTCTCGGGTCGAGGGTGGGGCCTAGTGACTCCCGGGGCTAGTTACATGGTAGGGTAACGGTATGCAGGTTATTTGTTCAGGAGCTTCTTCTGGGATCCGCGCTTGATCCACTATGTGATTATGGGCTTCTTATGGTCAATAGTTGACCTATCGACAGTTTAGGGGATGATCACCCCTTGCTGGTACCATGCGCTTCTGACCCCATCTGGGCGTGCCTAATAAGCCGTCGGGGGCTGTCATTCCGTGTGTTCAGAAAATTTTGATTATGGTCCGATGGGACTTTCGTATTGCATATCATACCATTGTGCATGTGATATCTAGGTTGTATTAAATGTTAGATCATGGCACGCTAACCCTTTTATGCAGGTGATTTTTAAAAGAAAACTCGTGATCCTTATCTACCCCCTTACTGAGCACCTCTCGAGGACTCACCCCCATTACATTATAACATTTCAGGAAACCCCGACAAGAGGCCTGCCGAGTAGTCACCGCTCGTCCGTTCCGATACTTTTGTGCCGGAGGTATATTACCGCTACTTGTTAGTGGTTTGAGATTTCTGTTAGGGGTAGTCTTGATTAAAATGTTCGTTTGAGTATTTATTGAGCACACTTATGTTTTGACTAATGGTTTAACTTCATAATTTGTGTTGTAGCAGTAGCAGCAGTGCCTGGAAGATTAGTCGCTAGTTGATCCTGACTCTTCCAGCTCAGTACGTACTTTAGCTAATGGTGAACATTTGGGCTTTGTAGCTGCATGCACATTTAGTTAGAGATTATTCTCTAAGTACTTGTATTATTATTTTGTCGTGGAATTTACGTCCAACAAAGTGGACGGGATTCCCTGCTGTTGTATATGTTAAGTGTTTTATGTCATCGCGATTTCCCGTAAAACCACTAACGTGTTTTCGGATGCAGGATTAGGGCTTGGTTAGAACGCCTTAATACTGAATAACGCGTTAGAAAACAAAACTTAGATAAAAAAATTTAAAGGACCGGGTTCGGGTTCACTATATTTAGTAAACCGTCGTTCTGAAATACCGTCGCCACCATCGTCCGACCCACTCCACTGCTTCCACCGCACTGGGAACGGGATGGTGGTGACACGAGTACTAGCCATTAACTAACCTAATATGCATCAGGAAAATCAAAACGCATATTAAGAAAGTTAAACCTCTTACCTGACAATCAATACAATCCACTCTGGTTAAGTTTTGGTTGAACTTCTGCGGTCTCCCGCCACTATCTATCACACTACATACAATACAATACTTATGAGGATTTGAATTATAAATTTTACCTCATTTTCCACTAGTAACCAACAAAGTCACTAATCTTTTCTAAAATATCCAATTTTGGCACAATGTCACATAAAGTAACAAAATCACTAAAGTGTTATCACTTTACACTTAACCATAAAGAAGTTCATATTTACTTCTTTTACCAATAATTATCCAATAAAAACCTTCTCTTCCTTCAAATGTGTAATTTAACCCAAAATTACATAAAGTGACCAACTTCACTTAACAATAACTAATCTCTTACTTATCTTTACTTAAGTCGATTTCTACTCCAATTATCAACACCTATCAATTAAGACCTTACACTTTCTCCAAATTTCTAATTTGGCCCAAACTTTCATAAAGTGTCCAAATTTACCAAAGTGCCCTGAGATTCACACTTAGCTTTTCTAAACCTAAATTTCACTTTACTTTTGTTACGGTCACTCCGGACGCATGTATTTTGGATATTTATTTTCTCAGATAATTCAATTTAATTCTCAGCAACTTTATAATTATCAGTAAATTACATGGTGATTAATGAAATTCCATATCCCGGGATTATATTTTACCTCGATTCATCGAGATTTAAGTGTTTCAAGATGTTCCGAGAGGTTCAGGACATTTTAACAATTTTCCGTTTCGGAGGAGAAAATAGTCGTTACGGAAAATTGGACGAAAACGCCCATTAACCCAATTAAATGTTGCAGCCGAATTATTGGGGTTTAATAACCTTTTCTTAGGGTAGTCTGCCCCCATTAATGCCATTAAAACTTAAAAAGCTGAAGCCTAAAATTGTGGATCATGGTTTCATACCCCTAAACCCTAAATATTAAACAATTAACTACTTTCCCTCCCTCTCTCTTCCTTACCCGGCCTCCCCTCTCCCTCTCACCCCTTTTCACTTCATTTGCTCTACCATTTACAAACAACACAAAGCAAACTCTCTCCCTCTCCTCTCACAAAAATCGCCGGCCTCCACCCAAAAAATACCAAGTATTTGCCTTCCTTCCTTCCTTCCTTCCTTTCTTGCCTCCATCATCTTCATCATCCTCAAGTCTTCAAGTGGTGAGATCCCAAGGAGCAAGGAGGTGCAAGAAGTTCATCAACAAAACCGAAATCAACAAGGCATCAAGAGACATTCTAGCTTGGCCGAAAGTTCAAGGGATCTAGGAGGAGGGTAGTGATGATGCAGATTACGCGGGCAGTGAGCACGGGGATTTCGAGGAGGATAGTGTCACATCGCTTACTAGTTCTGAGAACTACCGCAGAGAGCCTAGTGTCTAGGTAGTACAACCACCATGGAGGAACCCTTCGCGTGATAGAAGAGCAGAAGGAGATGATCGAGCTGAGCACGCAGTGCATGACCGCCACGGAGATGGCGAGTACTGACTAGTTGGCCGTCATTGCCAGGACAGGGACGGCGAGGACTCCGATCACTCGCATGGGGGACCGAGTACAAGACGTGGTAGCTCCCGCAGGGATTACCATGATGGACCGCATACAGCGCCTTAACCCGCCTAAGTTCACAGGCAAGGGTTCAGCAGAGTCGGCCGAGTCTTGGCACACTGCCATCGGGTGCCTTCTTGAGCAGTTAGGCCTCCCGTCAGAGCAGATGATCACTTTGGCCGTTTACCAGCTACAGGACATGGCATATCACTGTTGGTTGGGTGTAGCTGGGGCCAGGACCGCGCAGTATACACGATTGGGATGCCGAGACCCCGACATGAGGTGAGACGAGTTCTCACGGATCTTCTTGGAGCGATTTATTGGAGCTGCCGTCAGAGATCGCAGATATACAGAGTTTGACCAGCTCACCCAGGGGAGCAGAACAATAGCGGATTATGAGCATGAGTTTGACCGCCTGGTGCGGTATGCTCCACAGTATGATGGCATGGAGACCCTCAAGGCAAAGAGGTTCATGAAGGGACTTCATGCAGATATCAAGAAGTATCTGGAACCTTTCAGTATCACATCCTACCTCGATGTGGTGCAGAAAGCTTCCCAGATAGAGACAAAGGAGCTAGTAGGCAGAGTTGAGCCTTCCCGACTACAGAGCACCGGGAAGAGTACACAACCCCAGTGGGCGAACAGATCAGACAGGAGTGGTGGAGCGGGGGGATCAGGCAGATCCGGCCCAAATGACAGGGGCAAGGGCCCAACAAGAGGAGTAGCGCGACCATGTCGGTAGTGCAACAGACTCCACACCAGCACGTGCCGCTTTCAGACAGGACAGTGTCTGCGATGCGGTTCGGCGGGGCACTGGATGAAGGATTGCCCGATGCAGCAGGCACCGGGGCAGTTCAACAGGGGGCAGCCACAGGTTTAACTGAGAGGCCAGCCCAATGTATTTCGGGGGTGCGACAACGCCTAGTTAGGAATCAGAGCTCCACCACAGAGGCCACTGATAGGACGGGCACCACCACAGGGACAGTTGCAGGCCAGGAAAGAATGAGTATTTCAGATTAATCAGGCGGGGACATCACAACAGGGCGTGTTAGCAGGTATCATACTTTTAAATAATGTACCTGTTAATGCACTTTTTGATACTAACACTTCAATATCTGCTATATCGGAGAGATATGCTACATCTCTACAGTTATCGATCGCCTATATGACGAACATAGTTATGGTCCGTACCGCTGGTCGGACATGTTTATATTCCAATATGATGGCACAAGAGTGCATCTTGAGTATCAGACATCACCACATCCAGTCAGAGTTGTTGATCTTGGACACGTCCAAGTACGATATTATATTGGGAATGGACTGGTTGTCGCAGCACGACGTGCAGATTCAATTTTCCAAGTGGCACATCATACATTCCGGGGAGGTCGTACTAGTTGATTATCCACCGAAAGCTGTGGAACAGAGCATGGAGCTGAGCGTATTAGATCACATCCCGGTGATCGATGAAGAGGCCTACTACGGCCTCAAACCTACAGGTACGCATACAGACTTGAAGAAAATTCCCATTAAACAGTCTTTTCCACATATTTTTCCTGAAGAGTTACTAGGGATGCCACCGGAGCATGAGCTTACTTTTGAGGTATGACTATAGCCCGGATCGACTCCGATATCTATTCCTCCTTATCACATGCCGATAGTGGAGATGACAGAATTAAAGAAGAAACTCGAGCAGTTGATGGAGAAAGGGTATATTCGACAGAGTATGTCGCCATGGGGTGCTCTGGTTTTATTCTTTAAGAAGAAGGATGAGACCCTGCGATTGTGCATTGACTACCGACAATTAAATGCAATCACCATCAAGAACAAGTATCCACTACCCAGGATCGATGACCTATTTGATCAGCTCAGAGGAGCGAC
>JBBYHH010567300.1:0-10750 GCA_038382905.1 Daphne laureola
TCCTTAATTGACAAGTTGGACATTACCAACATTTTCATGATTAAAATTTTCATTATAATGTAAAATATAAATAAATTGTCCACTTGGACATTACTAACGGACTGCCCGTTGATATAATTTACTCTTCCAACAGGACGACCATTGGAAGTTTCACATACCAACGAGCAGCTCGTTGAAAGCTACACATACCAACGGGCTGCCTGTTGGTAACATAACTTTTTTCATTTTATAATTTCTTAAATGAAAAAATACGGTATCAACGGGTTATCCGTTGGTAGCCTATATCTTCCAGCGATACCAACGGACAGCTCGTTGGTATGTTGTGACCGGAGAATTTACCAACGGGTTGATCGTTGGTACGTACCAACATGCTAAATAGCCCATTGGTTTTGACAGATTCTCTAGTAGTGAATGCCGAAATGGTGCTACCAAGGACCAAGGGGCACCCTTGCCCCTTTTTGCCTCTTGCTTGCACCCATTAGGGGCCGGCCTCTCCAGGCCCTTCCTATGCCGAAAAGGCATGACCTCTTTTGGCCAAGAGGTCACTCCTCTTGGTAAAAAAGTCACCATGGTTGGATGAAGGGGTGTACCCTTCCATGAAAGGTCGTCCCCTTTCACCAAGAGACACATCTCTTGCCAAAAGGTGTCATATGATGTTTTCATACAAGGAGTAAAAGTGAGCTTACACAAAGCTAACTCACAAAACCCATTCACACATTTTGAACTCACATGAGCTCAAACTAAGCTCACCTTGAGCTTATACATACTTCTACTTCACAACTAGCTCCGATGAGCTCAAGTTAGCTTCCATATGCTAACTTGAGCTGGAGTTAGCTATTTTTAGCTAACATGAGCTAGTGTTAGCTACTTCTAGGTAACATGAGCTAAAGTCTAGCTGACTAGAGCTACTTCTAGCTGGAGTGAGCTGACTTTGAGTTAAGTCCAGATACTTCTAGATGGAGTGAGCTGACTCTAGCTACTTATAGCTAGAGTGAGCTTGAGTGGAGGTGAGTTTAGCTTCTCCCAGTTCCTATGATCTAGAGTTGAGCTAAGGTAAGTTACGTCTAGCTACTTTTAACTAGAGTGAGCTCAACTTAAGCTATGTCTAGCTACTTTTACCTAGAGTGAGCTCAAGTTGAGCTGGAATGAGCTGAAATCAAGCTACTACCAACTCATGTGAGCTGGAGTGAGCTGACTTAAGAAAACTTGAGCTATGTCCAGTTATATTTAGCTGGAGTTGAGGTAAGTTAAGCTACTTGTAGCTGATCTTGAGGTGAGGTTAGCTAAGTTCAACTACTTTTAGCTGAGGTAAGCTAAGGTGAGCTACTTCTAGCTAACCTTGAGCTATAACCTAACTCCATAAGCTCAAGTACCATCTTAAAAGTATCTTGGTGCGTCAAGAATTCCAGCAAACTCTCACTCGCACTAAGTTGCTTTCAAGTAAAAGCTCTCACTCGAAATAAAATTCTCCCAATCATAATTAAAGCATATCTTAATATATAGAGTTGTAAGTGCGACCCCAAGGCAAACACATAAAGTCTCTCCCATTGAGGTTGTTAGACTCTCAATGAAAGATTGTCCTATCTCGTATCACTTAAATGTTTTAAGTGTGCGTGTGTTTGTCTAAAATACTTCAAACATACTTGAACACATCAAGTAATGTCTTTTCAGACCCAGACACATGATGTACTTCCTTAATCACAATCAGTCTCTTTTGACATTCATGATTGTATTAAGTATTAAGTACTCATCAAAATTATCCCCAAATTCTATCCTTTCATATTGCACTAATGCATTATGTGAGCTCAAGGTTGAATCATGGGGTATGTACTGTTAGAATTCCTTGGCGCACCAAGAACATCATGAGTTGGTATTCCTACTCACTACAACTAATATTAGTTGTGAGTTCAAGTCAGAAGAAGAAACCATTAGGGCATCTTTTATCAAACTAAGGGTATTTTGGTAAAAGTGCACTAATGAGCTTAAAAGAGCTCAAATATGTGAAATGGAATAGTTTAGAATTATTTTGTATAATTCCAAACCTCATTTTGTATCTATTTTCACCTTTAGACCCTTTTATCAAAGTATGAGTACTTTGGTACAAGGTGTATGCACCTTGTACCATTGAATAACTCTATTAAAAGTATGTTATGTATATATTTCAAATTATGGAGTAATATTAAGGAAAAATAGGTCATTTATCTTAAGAGATAAATGACTAGTGGAATATGAAAAATGAGAAGTCATGATAAGCTTAATGGTAAGCTTTAAGTCTTAGTGGAAGGCTTAATGACTATTAGTAATGACATTATTCTAAATGTCATTTTCTTCACCTATAAATAGTGAGAAGAATGACCATTTAGAATAACACTTCACATATTTCTTCTCTTCTTTCTCTCTTCTTGCGCCACTTTCAAGAGAATTTTTTGTGATTAAGTGTGAATATACAAAGTGTTCTTTTCAACATTTTTCTCCCTCTTGGTATTCATCTTCTTGGTGATCAACGAAGCTTTCTTCCTCATCTCTCCATCCGCCACCAAACTTAGAGAATTCAAGAAGGCGAATCATCATCAAGTAAGGAAGAAGCTTACGTTTAAGGAGTAAGGAATTATATATTCTTTAAGCTGTTTTTTCCAAAGGTGAAATGTACTTGTTATTTTGGCTTCATCATGTTCATATGTGTTCTATCTTTACTTGTATATTCTTATAGAAAATGAGCATGATATTAGCGAGATATCATGTCTTTAATCTTACATGTAATTATAAATTTATATGAACATAAACATGTAATGAGAATCTAAAAGATCTAAAATCTTCACCTAGTCCCTCTGAACCAAGAATAGCGCGCGACGGCTCATAGTAAGAAATCCCCAACAAATCAGGCACCTACTTCAACCACAATCACCGGAGTACACTGACAACACCGACCAACCGTAATCCAGAAATGCATTGACAGATCCGAGCCATGTCCGACCAGCAGCATCGGATCGAACCACCCAGGTGGTGGCACCACCAGGCTATGATGCGGGCAACACAGAAGCGCCACGGCCCAGGGATGGTCACCGGTCAAGCGGCAGCTCTGACCAATCAAAAGGTGAGCGTCGGCAAAAGCAGAGGCTCGTCGGAGAAAAAAGCCGGTTCTCCACAAGTCAGCAATCAGCGGATGAAGCCGTGAAACATGATTTGGCAATAGCTGTTTCAAGTAGCTGTAGCGTTTTGGATAATTTTTTAACGGTCAAGATCAAACAGCTACAGTTAAACGTTAAACTCTACCCGTAGATAACTTTTCAAAACGCAAAAGCTACTTTTAAAAGGCCGTTGCCAAACGGGGCCTTTGTTCAAAATATTAATTTTAAGAAATCATTTACTTATGTTAATTTGGATATTTTTAGGTAGAGATGGTGATTCTAATCCAGAATTTGTAGCGTCTGTATAAAACGTATCGACTATTACATTACATACTCATGTAATTTTGGAAATTTTTGGGGAATAAAGTTGAAAATTTAAAATTTAATATAAAATCTGTGAGATGAGAAATTTGATAAAATGATTAATTTGACACAATCTATTTTTTGTTTTATTATTATTATTTATAAAAAAATAAAAAAATATTGTCCATTTACAACACCGTGTCCAAACCCCACTCTTAGTAAGAGTCTCTTATCACGTAATAAAAATTAGTGATTTTGTCCTATCATGCGACATTATCAAATTAATAATGATAATTTTATTCTTATTTTAAAGCATGGATAACATTGTTGTTTCAAATAATTTTATTACCATTTAATTATAATAATGATTTAGGGTCCAAAATATAAAACGGATGAATTAATACCCTGAATTATTTAAATGGTGCAAATAAGGATCTGGGTTCGCCAACTCAGCACGTGTTGTCACATGCCGTTAAATCCGTTACAAGTTGATGACAAATTTTAAGTGACCCGGTTTTGCTTGATCACAGTGACTTTTTTGTAAAAATTGAAAACCCAAGCCCAAGCCCCAAATGTTAACACTCACTTATCCAGTAGATTCCACCTCCGCTCCTCCTTGACCTCTCTCCGGCCATCTCTCACTCCTCCCTCATCCAAACCTATAGACACAAGCAAGTTATATCAGAGAGCATCGCTGCATTCACCACGACTAATTCGTATTCCATTAATTCAAGTCTTCAGCGAAATCACTGTTTTCAACCAAACATGGAGTTGATTTTTTAATTTCACAGGACCTTCTCACTAACACATGAGAATCACTTGCAAAATTAACTAGCTAACACCAGCTCTAGTAAAGATGAATCGAACCAGAGAACCAGAGAATCAGAAGGAAAGTAGAAACCGAGAGAACCACTAGAGCCTGAAGAGTCAGCTCCCTGAAGCTGCAGAGTTTGATCTTCCTAGCCAAATCCACCATCAGCCCTTCGATCTTTCTCTGCATCATTTCCTTTTCCTGGAATCGATCAGCCAAAAATCGGTCGCAAAGATTATTCAAATTTAAAGGAGATAAAGCGAGAGGACGCGATGATCACTTGCCTCACTGTAACTTGAAGATCTCAGCCGGCAACTCGTCAACGAGTTCAATTCCGTTAGCAGGACCGTAGCTCTCGCACATCGAATTGCGAGATGAGGTTTTAGATCTACGCTCTTGGATTCCATTTCAGATCCTCCGTATTCGTATTCGAGGGTCGTCACCGGTGTGGGTTGAATTTGAGAATCGGTTTGGATGAGGGAGTAGCGAGAGATGGCCGGAGAGAGGTGGAGGAGCGAAGCGGAGCGGAGGTGAGGGATAAGTGCAGAAATGTTAACATTTGGGGGTTGGACTTGAGTTTTCAATTTTTACAAAAAGGTCACTGAGATTCAAGCAAAACTGGGTCAGTTTAAAATTTGTCTTTAACTTGTAACGGATTTAACGACGACACGTGATAACAAGTGTCGAGTTAGCTCAGCTCTCAGCTCAGATCCTTATTTACATTATTTTAATAATTCAGGATATTAATCCATCCGTTTTATATTTTAGATTCTAAATTGTCCGAATTATTATAATTCAGGGTAGTACAATATATTTAAGTCAAAGAAATACTCTCTCCATCTTTAAAAAAATGATTCATTTAATTTTCATGTTCCGTGTAGCTGTGTTTAACTCAATTTTTTTTTAAATAAATAGTGAATAAAAATTTTAAAAAAATTATATTTAAAAATAATATATTATAAATTATGATATATATATATATATATATATATAAATTATTTAATTTTATATATTAAAATAATTATAAAAATAAATTATAAATTAAATATTTTAAAAACAGTAAAATTAATAAATTAATTTTTTAAAAATTGAGATAAGAATCATATTTAGTTGACAACGGAAGGAATAGACTAAGTGAGTACCTTCCTTTTGCCCCAAATTGATAATACTATTTCTCCCATACAACACTAAGTCCAAACCCATATATCGTCTTCATGATGGTACCTTGGTTATAAAGTAGCACCAATCATAGCCAGCCAACACTTCGAAACTTGTGATGTAAAAAACTACCAAATGGTCATTTTTTTAACAATAAATACTAGGTTGTTAGCTACTTCTCAGTCTGTTTATTATTGTAACGTTTTTCTTTTCGAAACGTCCTAAAATGTTTGTAACTTGTCATTATTTAGTACTTCTACTTTTTTTTTTTATTACTCCTTCAATGATTATTAAAATATATTAACTAGACACATTATTTTAGAATGAATTAAATTTATATTGATTTGGTAAATGAAAGATTAGAATAGATGAATAATTTGATAAATTCATATACATAAATTTATTAAATAAGAAAAATATTTTAATAATTTTAGAACAGTCCAATAAAAAAAATATTTCAATAATTTTAAGACGTATAAAATATTTGATTTGATACCACTAACATTACTAACTTCACTCATTCAACTCTTATCTCATTTGACATCACTAGCTCAAAAAAACTCCACTCACTCAACACTCATATTCTTAAGATTAATTTTATCCAATTTCTATATTTTTCCACTCTTCTTAATCTAGATACCAAAACGAAACGTTGTGATTGATAAATAATAGATGAAAAAATTACTATCTCCATTCTAACAAAAATGATATATTTGTTTTTTAATATTTAATGTATAATTTATTTCTTTAAACATTCTAGCATAAAAGATTAAATATTTTTTATGCATGTGATAATTCTATGTGTCTAGTTTTTAAATACTCCCTCCGTCCCACAATAATGTTCACGTTTGACTTTTATATTTGTGTTTGATTCAAATTTTTATTAAGAAAAATTTATTAAAAAAAAATCTTAAAAATTACATTTCAAAAGTAGACACATTAAATTTTCATTTTGAATATAAATTTATACAATTTACAAGTTAAAATATTGTAAAAACAAAAAATCGTAGATTAAATATTGAAAAATAAATATGGATATTATTCTGAAACGGATGGAGTACATTTTTTTACAATTTTTTTAACGAAATTTTCTTGATGAAAATTTAAGTTAGATACAAATTTAAAAATTAAACGTATCATCTTTGTTGGGACCGAGACGTTGAATTAAAGGAAGAAGGGTTATCCATCTAGTTTTGATATATCAATCAATCATTTTGACATGACAAGTCTGACAATAACATGAATTGGCATGACATTGATACCAAATAGAAATACCATTGCCCCATCTCCTGTCATTCAATTCA
This sequence comes from Daphne laureola, assembly GCA_038382905.1. Taxonomy (NCBI): domain Eukaryota; kingdom Viridiplantae; phylum Streptophyta; class Magnoliopsida; order Malvales; family Thymelaeaceae; genus Daphne; species Daphne laureola. The sequence goes on from JBBYHH010567300.1 coordinate 6,705, forward strand.
AGTTGGAGCACAACCTGTGTGTATGTTTGTGCCTTATTACATGGAGTAGTAGCCTCCAGCAGGCTTGAAATTCCAATCCATGGTCACTATTAAGAATCCAACAAACCAAAATATCACTCTCCATTGCCCCACGCTCCTCATATGATCATCATTAACTTATTGTAATGAACATGAAATTAATTAAGTCTCCAAATTTTTGTCCACTGCTTAAAATATAGAAGGTGCAAGCCATCATTGGAAATGGGCCTCTTTTTTTTTTCTTTTTTTCCAGAGTTTGTTTATCCTATCTTGGCTCACTGAGCATGAGTGGAGAGGCACTTTGACAATCACTATAATCTGTGAATTAAGGACAAAGTTGAGAACCAAAGACCTACTTGGACCCTATTATTTTTCTGCAATTTGCATGTAAATATAGACCCTGGCCTGAGTAGCTTTCTTGTCTTCACATGCTATATTGGAGGGTCCATAATTACTGTTAGGAATAAGAATATATGAATAAGAAGCTTTTTAAATTTCTAAAGTTGTAGACCTCAGGACTACTACAGAGTAATAAAAACCAAAAATGTTTTTTTTTTTTTTTTTGCATTTGTTTGACTTTGGACATTCCTCCCACACGCCGCGCCTATAAAATGTGGCTACTCAACACTGCGCCATTCATCATTAGCTTAGCTAGCCTTCCTAGGTTCTCTTTGCTAAAAAAGACTTCAACTTTCACTACCCCATTTCATCTCACAACGATTTAAGCCCTTTTCATCATATATATACAGCTTCAGAGTGGCGAAATTCTTAGACTTCAGATTGATCAGTACTCATCTTGCAGTTTGCTGCAGAAGTTTTTGCCAAATTTCATCTGTCAGCATAAAAAATATTACTTATTACAGTAAGTTGTGTTCAACAAGTTATTATTAAGTCATGTATATATATATATGTACAATTGTAAATTAATGTTTGATTTGCAGGTTAAAATTAAAAGAATGAAGCTTTCGATGCTGATGTGCAAGAAGGCAGTTCCTTTACTGGATGTCATACCATCTGGCATCTTCAAACTTGATGTCCCAAATCTGCGGAGACAGAAAGAGAAGGTAGTGATTGTAATGGGAGCAACAGGAGCGGGGAAGTCGCGGCTATCGATCGATCTCGCGACACAGTTCGACGCAGAGATCATAAACTCAGACAAGATACAAGTGTACAAAGGGCTGGAGATAGCGACAAACAAGATGAGTGAGGAAGAACAGAGAGGTGTCCCACACCATCTCCTAGGCATTATTGATCCCACTGCAGATTTCAGTGCAACAGATTTCTGTCACATGGCTTCCTTGACAACCGAAGCGATTCTCTCCCGGGGCAACCTCCCAATGATCGTTGGGGGCTCGAATTCGTACATGGAGGCCTTGTTTGACAGCAGGAGCTTCAAGTTCAGGTCCAAGTATGAGTGTTGCTTCTTGTGGGTGGATGTGGCAATGCCTGTGTTGCATCAGTATTTATCTGAGAGAGTTGACAAGATGGTGGAGAGTGGAATGATACAAGAGGTGAGAAGCTTTTTCGACTCCAACGCTGATTACAGAAGAGGGATCAGGAGGGCTATTGGGGTTCCAGAACTGGACTTATATTTGAGAGCTGAACCTTTCTTGGACCAGAAGAATCGTGAGAGACTTCTGCAGCAAGCAATCCAAGACATCAAACGGAACAACAATGAACTTGCTGTAAGACAGCTGGGGAAGATCCACAGGCTGAGGTACATCAAGAACTGGAACATACACAGGATCAATGCGACGGAGGTGTTTCGCAGGCGGCCAGGGAAAGAGGCTGATCAGGCCTGGGAAGAACTGGTGGCTGGACCTAGCAAGGAGATAGTGAAACAGTTCCTACACAATTTTGATCAGCCTGGACTCAGATCATCATCATCATCATCAACTGATTACACAGCAGAGTGCCTTGTGGCTTGATCCATTGAAAGTGATGGATAATGTGTTTATATTACACTATATATGTATGTATCTAACCCTTCAACACCAAATTAAACAAGCAAGAAGACAAGGAGGATCAATGTTACAGTTAAATAATTGATTACACCTAGCTCTATAGTAGTATAAAAATGGAAGTTGATCACTTGATTTTGGAATATAAGATGGTACATAGTACTTTCCCTTTTGGGGGCATGATCAGAGAATTGTTAGAGTGAGTGAGTGTTTGTGCTTGTAACTTCAATCCATCAACTTTTTCTTTTTCACCGACTCGTGAGATTTAACTGAATGTATGATTGAAGATATTGGTGGGTAGGGACACATGAAAAACAATTATTGAAACAACTTATCAAATGTTCTTTCTTTCTTTATTTAGGGCCAACTTAATTAGAGCCACTTACTTATTTAGAAGCTTAGCTAGCTCAAAGGAAGTGATTGAAAGTACTTTGTGGCCGTACAGTTGGAAAGCAATGAGAATGAAGAACCTGCGTACGTGCGTCCAGCAGAAGGTTACGTTGACATTTTTGAAAGAAAAAAAACCAAAAAAAAAATCCTAGTTTCCATTTTTCTATTTCTCCCTCGCAGGTAGCGTTACATGGACGGTTGCTTACTTCTATGTGGTTTTTTCCATAACTGTTTCTTGGCCACTCCACTAGTAAGGCTTTAAGTGCAAGAAAGTCACTCAATTCCGTTGAAAAGTATAAATTATTCATTCTTCTTTCCATCGGTTTGTTTTAATTATATATGTTTTGTTTCAGAAAAAAAGAAACTACTCATGTTTGTTTCGTTAGTGTATACGTTAAATCGTCAAACTCAGCCGTCATCTGTGATGTATGAGCAACAAATGTTGATGTGAAGCTTATGTGGGAGCTTATGTCGGACCCACAAATGCTATTGTGGAAGTTGAAGGCGGTGATTTGAATTGGTGAAGTCATCAGAGGTGCTCCCCTGTCAGCCTTCGCTCTGCTCCAGTGGTGACCAGATGCGAAAGACTCACAGGGCAAGAGTAGAGATGGGTGGCTCGGCCGGTGGTGAAGAATATAGCGGCGGCAACCATCCCCATGCTTATCGTCGCACTCTCACACTTCTCTCGTGCAATGCAGCTTGACCCTTTCATCATTATCTTCTCTGACTAGACCAATTCCAATCCAGCCTTCCTTCAAATTGATCCTCAAGACATTGAATCTCCCTTTCCAGCCGGAGTTCCCTGACTTTGAATTCGTTGGATTTTCTAACGAGTTGATCTGTTTTTACAACACCACCGGCAATGACCTCGTTTTTGTTTACAACACCGCCCGTATCTAATTTGGAATTGGCAGGCCGACATCAGAAGCGTTGGTGGAGGGGAAGCTTCACTGGTTGGGCTTGCTCGACGAATCATATGTGTCCAATTTCGAGGTTGTCGGAGAAGGAGGAAGCATCGCCGGCAACCACCTCAGTTAATTAAAATATGAATGTTAGGGTGGCTCCATCATAGTTGTAAAACTGGAGCTCATGGGCGATACTTCTCTGGTGATGATTCCGAGGGCGGAGATGAGCGGCGGTGGAGGGGTGGACGATGAGAAGGACATCGGTGGTGGTGGACTACACACTTGGATCAGTATTTAACAGAATATTCCAGTATTTAACGGAATATTTCTTCCGTTACCCCTCCAGTATTTGTCTTGCATCTTTTTTTTATCGAAAATCTTTAATTTGCGCTTAGTAATTTGAGACTAGTGGTCAAAATATGCCAATAAAAAAAAGAGTGACTAAATCGCACTTTTGAACCTAATTAAGTGGCCATTTCGCACCAGGGTCAACTAATAATTAGTGAAAGATTCTAACCTTTTCATTGCAAGCCCTAACAAACAAGAATAAGTTTCTCTTTCACCTCCTCAACTTCTTCTTCTTCTTCTTCTTCTTCTTATTATTATTATTCTTCTTCTTCTTATTATTATTCTTCTTCTTCTTATTATTATTATTATTATTATTATTATTATTATTATTATTATTCTTCTTATTATTCTTATTATTATTATTATTATTATTATTATTATTATTATTATTATTATTATTATTATTATTATTATTATTATTATT
>JBBYHH010567411.1:0-10749 GCA_038382905.1 Daphne laureola
TCATCATTAGAACATGTCTACTACTTCATAGATACCAAGAAATCCCAGAAATACCAACCTTTGATTTTGCCCCAATTCTGAAAATCATCCAATCTGTCATTATTGAAGCTTGTTTCTTGTTGATTTGTTGTTCCTTCAATGATTCTCACATGAAACAACCATCTCCTTGCGATTTGAGGCTCAAAATCGACACTTAGGGCGTTTGGGAATGAGCTCGGGTGAGCTCCGGTTCGAAGATGAAGATGAAGAATGAAGAATTTCGGGCGTGAAGCCAGTTTTATTTTGCCCCCAGACATTTTAGGCAATCGCCTGGATTTTCTCCCACGTCGCCTGGTTCGTTGCCTGGCTCCCTGCCAGTTTCGATTTAGGGGTCAGGCGATCGCCTGCCGGCGAGCTCCTTCGCTCGGCCGATCGCCTAACCTCCTATCTATTTTGTATTTGTGTTCCAGACGATCGCCTGCCAGGGGTTTCGCTCGCCTGGCGGGTCACCTGGACCTCTGTCCATTTCCTGTTTCATTTTCAATCCCCAGGCGATTGCCTGCCCTTTGGTGCGCGTCGCCTGCAGGTTCGGCTGAACACCAGGAAGCTTGAAAACCTTGATTTCATCCCGCACACTTCTCCAAAACAAGCTCAGGCATCACCAAACATCCTTGTTACCTTCAACCATACCTCTTATACACTTCAAATTTCAAAATTAACACCCAACCGAAAACGTTAGTCCTTTACATTTAGCTATAGTAAGCCGTCGTACCTTGTCCTCCGGCCATAAAATGTCAGAGACTTATCAACGAATTGGGGTGGGTGTAACAGGTAAAGATTGAGCACCAGAAACCAGCAGGAACACTACAGACGTTACCCATTCCTATCGGTAAGTTAGGTAACGTGACTATGGATTTTCTGACAGTCTTACCCCATACACGGGCATGCCATGATGCTATATGGGTTATTGTGGATCGATTGAGAAAGTGTGCTCACTTTTTACCTATTAAAATGACAGATTCACTAGAGAAGCTTCCCCGCCTATACATTAAGAAGATTGTGCGATTGCATGGAGTACCAGACTCCATTGTGTTAGATTGAGATCTAAGATTCACCGCATGTTTTTGGAATGCATTTCACAAGGCATTTGGAATATAGCTTCACTTAAGCACAACCTATCATCTCCAGACTAATGGATAGTTGAAACGGGTGATACAAATTGTCGAAGACATGTTGAGAAGTTGTGCGATAGACTTCAGGGGAGATTGGGACCAACATTTTCCACTGGTAGAGTTTGCAAATAATAAAAGCTACGAGAGCATGATCCAAATGGCACCCTACGAGGCTTTATATGGATGGAGGTGTATGACACCCCATTGTTGGTCTGAAGCGTAAGATAAAATCGAGTTGGGCTCCGAAGTCATTGAAGAAATGACAGAAAGATTAAGAAGATTCAAGCACGGTTGAAAGTTGCAAATGATCGTACCACATCATATGTGAATAAGTGCCGCCGTGACTTAGAATTTGAAGTTGGTGATAAAGTATGGCTCAATGTAGCACCCATCAAAAGAACTGTCAGATTCGGCCGACGGGGTAAACTGGTTCTGAGGTACATTGGCCTATATGAGATCCTGGAGCGGATTGGTAAGGTGGATTATCAGTTGGCTTTGCCACCGAGTATGTCGGCAGTACATAATGTCTTCCATGTAAGTATGTTGAGGAAATGTATTCTTGATCTGATAAAGACAATTCCCGTGGAAGAGGTATAATTGGAGCCTGATTTATCTTATCAAGAAGTGCCAGTTGCGCTACTAGAAAAGGAAACTCAGAAGCTTAGGAACAAGTTGATTCCTATGGTCAAAGTATAATGGTCGCACCATTCAGATAGAAAAGTGACTTGGGAAATGGAAAAGGACATAATGGATCGATACCCACAGGAATATCAAAGATTGAAGGAACTCTTGGAGGACCAAGAGTCTTAAGTGGGTGAGAATGTTATAGCCACCACAGTTAAACGGAGACTTTTTGGTGGATTGTGCATGACAGTCGGATTTCATGGCCATCGGAGCTCGGATCTAATGTTTAAGATAGGTATGATCATTAATCTTTGTGTTTGGAATTTCATTTAAGGTTTGTTCTATGATATAAGCATGTGATGTTATGAATTGATGAATGATTGTGTTATGAGATAAGTTAAGGTTAAGTGTATGAAATGTCATATTTCGGGGGGTTATAAGGTAGGATTTCCTTTCCAAATGGATCGGGAATCATTTCAGGTCAAAATGGGCATGAGAACGGAAGAAGGACAAATTTTGGAGCTTATGGCGCAATGTTGGCGCCACCTTGGTGCTATGGTGGCGCAAAACCTGGGAGGAGGGCCAGCTGATGGATTTTTCACTTCTCGGTGTGATGGTGGCATGATGATGGCATGATGGATGGTATTAGGAATTGGGAAATGCGAACTGGAGTAGAACATGGTGCCATGTTTCCGGTAGGATGGCGCCATGATCATGCCGGGGATACCAGAAATGTTAACGAGCCGAAACGGGATGCCTTCTTCATTTTCCATTTTTTCTCCTTCTCTCTAGTCTCACTCTAGAACGAAAATCCATCATTCCAACACCCATTTTTGAGCTCCAAAGTGTAAGGTAAAGGTGTTTTCATGCAAGGATTGTTGTAGAAACAACATTGTAACAAGAATCAAGCAATAACAATAATAAATTGATAGATTTCAAATTTGGGGGAAAATCAAAGGTTGGTATTTCTGAAGTTCTTTGGTGTAATTTAAGCGGTAAACATGTTCTAATGATGTAATTGAGCTAGGAACATACTTTACATCACTGATTTGGAATGGATTGAGAAATTCAAAATCTAGGGTTCATAGATGATGATGAATTAAAGTTGGGAGAATGATGAATTGATGTCAAATTAGTGTTCTTGGATAGTTTTGGAGTAAATTTAATACTTGGACCAAGGTCCAATTGTTGCTAACTCAAGGAGCTATGAGCTATGCCTAAGAATTTGGTGTAGAATTGAAGTGCCCTATTTCTATGATTTGATGATCTAATTATGTTCATATGATGATTCTAAGAAACTTTAGTACTTGGAGTGAGTTGTGAATCATTGCATATGATAGAGTTATGGTTTAGGTCCAAAATTGTGCAATTTTGTGGAATAATGAATAATTATGGGGAAAATGAGAGGTTTGATTATGAATGATCTTGGAATAGGTTAATGTGCACGAATGTGAAGTTATAGAAGGTTTGGTTAAGGTTTGGAAAATTTTGGAAAAACGGGTAAAAATTGTTAACGGTGATTATATTGAGAATATGTTATGGAATGTGAAGTGTTAGAGCATGGATGGTAATGTACCCAGGCATGCTACTTATGTGTGAAATTATGATGGAAATGGATAGGAAATAATTGGTGCCTGAAATTGGCATAGAAGGAAAAATGATTACAGAAAGTGATCGAACAAAGGGATATATCGCTATTGCTTCCAGGTAAGGGTTCAACCTTCTTGAATATGCATTAATTCACTTCTTAGTGCTATTTGGGTTGGTTGAGATTAGTCTTAGACCGGTGGTGGGGTCTATGGCTAGTTCCATGGTAGAAATAGAGGTGTGTATGTACTCAAAGTATGGGACTTGCAACTCCCCTATGTGCATGTGATGAGACTTGCAACTCCCTTATATGTAAGAGATGGGCTTGGTTCCATGAGTCTTCACGATCATGAACCTTATGTGATATGATGGGATTGGTTCTATGAGTCTCCAGGATCACGAACCCTTATGTTTGTGTGATGTGATGTGATTCCACTAGTAGACCGATGATGACTGTTAAAAGGATCCTAGGCCCTCACTGGTACCATGCGCATGTATGTGTGGGATACTCCCAGTAGTATGAAAGAGGACCATCGGGGCCCATCGCGGTGTGTGGGATGGAATAGGATCTATACTTCGGTACATCATGCGAAGAATGTGTGCATTGCATAACACGCATTCATTTGCATTCACGATTATGTAGGATATTGCATTAGTATATTACATCCTGTCATTCTAACATTGTCTTTGCAGGTAACAGATTCTCTTTAAAACCTTCATTTCTACCTAAATCCTTACTGAGTTCTCTTGGGAACTCACCCCTTACATTTATATATTTCAGAAAAGTCAAGTTCAGAGCCCGCGGAGTAGTTTTCCACTTGCCCATATTGTGTTTTGTACTACAGGTACATTTAGCTCCTTATTGTGTTTACGGTATGTGATAATGGGAATTAGGGGGTGAACCGAAGAGAACAATTATGTGTGTGTTTAATGGGAATTTTTTTTAAAGGAAAAAGCTATGAGAAGCAATAGCATATGTGTGGAAAAGGGTTATGTATGGATTTTCTAGATTTTTTAAATGAGCATATTGTTTACGTTACTAACAGCTAAATTTATTTGTTTTGTTAAGCAGCTAGTAGCAGCAGTAGCATCGGGCATCCTTGTCGGCTTCTAGTTGATCCGAAAGCCTGAGCATCGTATGCATTCCTAATTAGCATTAAAGAAGCTCTGTACCGCTAGATTGCACGATCATGTAGAATCGGATATTATGAATTAAGAATGTTCATGCAGTTAAATTGTGGATTTCTGGAATTGTGAATGTATGTGTATAGACGTTTGAATTCTGTGAATGTTTACTTATCAGGTAGCACTTGCCTGAGGTAATCTTATTTCTGGATATCTAGACTGAGCGGAGCTCAGTATACCTGTATATGTTGTGGAATTCTGAAGTGCAGGTACAAGGAAAGCTGATTTCAGAAATTACAGATGTTTTGGGCCATTTTGCTCGAATAAATTATACCATATGGCTAAACCATTTTTATTGAAAATTGTTTTGGATGTAGCCCTGTGTGTCGAGTTTGCTACAAAATTTTCGGATTGTGATTTGGATATTGGTAGAATTTACTAAAAATGTTGGAGTGACAGGTGATCTGGGGAAAAACAGAAATTCTGCTATAGCTGAAATTAATATTAGGGACCTGATAGTGGTTTAAACCCACATTAGTGCTGCGTATTACAGGAAGTGTGTTTAGTCACCTCTGCCCTTCCGGTCCCGCATCCTCTTCGCGCTGGGTCGTGCTGACATCACATCCACATGATGCTCAGTGAACTGCAATATATAAAAGATATCACAGATGCAATTCAAAGACAAAAATGAATGAGAGAATCACCAGATTTCCGTTCGTGGCGACCACTTTTTGCCATAGATCTCTCTGTAGTACTCTTCTTCGTCGAACTCCCGGTTATCGGAATCACTGGAGCTTGGCAACCTAACCATTTGCGGAGAAAAAACTTAACCCACATTGAGGACTTAGTCACGGTCACCGAAATAGCCACAATCTCGATCTCAGGCTCTCTAACCCTAACCCTAACCTCAAATTTCCCTTCCCCTGATTTCACTGCCAAAAATACATCCCCCATCTGCATTTTAACCAGAGCCAGGAGGAGTTGCTGACGAAGCAAGCCACGTTGTCTCACCTTTCAGACTTGGCAAAAATTAAACGGGAAACAGTACCCGTCTATAATGCTAATGGCACACTCGGACCAAAAACATAAAGTAATGGTCATTTGGGACCATAAAACATTAAATAGTTACACTATGGGTACTTTTTTAAAACAAGTGGCAATATGGGTCCAAAACCCAAACGTTGGTGGCAATATAGGACCTTTTCCCTTAATTTTTTTAGCATATGTTTAGGTGATAGATTTTATTATGATCCATCATAACCACATATCAAGATTATCTGATTATGTTACAGTCCACCCTAGGATGACGGTAATTTTTATGAATATTTTATTCGGAGATCGGATTCTGTTAGTACTTCTGTTTTGAATGTGTGGGGCATGTTTTTTGTTAGGTATCACATCTCGAGACTTCATTTGAGATTCGTATCCATGGGATTTCACATTTTAGATCCAGTAGGTGAATCCCTGGTCATTCCGCCAAGAATGGCAAAATTCCGCCGTCACCAGAACTTTATCATACATGTTCAGAACATATTTTCTGGTACTTCGGGACGCCGTTGAGATCTGTTCTCGTGAGATTTGCCATCAGAAAGTCAAAATATACATTCTGGACCATTTTGAAAATTTTTAATTTGCGAGATAAAATGATCATTTTAGAAAACTTACGGAAATACCCTTTATAGGGCATGATGAATTCGGCCAAGGGTAGTAAAGAAAGAATGAGAAGTCAAAAAGTGAGGGAATGATTGATGCATTTATGGTTAAGGACACATGGCATAATTTGAAAAAGTAAGGAAAAGGTAAAAAGAGGAAAAAGTAGAAAAAGTAAGATTAATACTAAACTAATTAGTAAAATAAAAATGGAACAAAATTAGGGAAAAAAAGGAGATTCGGTAGAAGTAAGAGGGAAGAGAAAATGGAAAAAATATATACTTACCTTTGTCTTCTCTCTCTTCACCAACCAATTCTAGCTTCTTCTTGAACCTCTACTTCGTCCCTTTCATCTCCATTTCCACCATGAACGAAGCTTTGCCATTTCTACACCCGTTCTTTAAGATTTTTACAAGAAAATTGAGAGGTAAGCTCAGTTTTCTATGTAGATTCTTATGAAACTGAATATGATTTCTAAAAAGCCATCCTTCTCCCTCTCTTTCCTCTAGGTCAAATTTGAAGGATGATGGATTCTTCTAATTTTTTCAAGTTTTTACTGAAGGTAAGTTTGAATATGTCTATATTTCAAAGTACTGTTAAAATTTCTGGCAAAACTTCGCCGAATTTTGTCGTAAGTCCGTCTGAAATCAGACCTAGGATATGGTGTATTTGAGATAAGTTGAAAGAGAATTATTAAAGTGTAGTATGAAAGCTTAGCTACACTTTTCATACTTGAGCCATTATCGTTTCGCCCTTCTATGCTTGTCCGATTTGTGTTATAAAATTATGGGAAAATTGGTAATTTCTAGATTTTTGGAATATGTAACGGGATTGTGATGTTAGATTGTTAATTGGATTATTCTGAACAACTTTTATAACTGGAGCTATCCGTGATTCTTCACGGCTAGCCATGTTCTGTTTCAGCCAAATTTCAGGACCAAACGGAACTATGTGTTTCTGATGTTTATGGAAGTAGGATGGTATAATATGAATTAAAGATGTTTAATAATCCTGTTTTGTCAGTTAATTGCCGAAGAAACGGTCGTCTGGCCGTTGTCCTTTTCTGGCCAAAATTCAGAATGTAAGAAAGAAATAATGGTTGATGGAATCTGAGATGAAATTGAGCTTCTATGATATATGAATGTCTATAAATGTTCCGGGGGGGTTAGCCTCTTGGATTGTGTTGGTCGAATTTTCAACATTGTGTCGGGAGACACTTTCTGTAATGAATGTTGGTCAATGGAATAGAAATTGTGTTTTTGAAATGTTATAAGTATGTTTGGTATTGATATGTATGCTTGATCATTTTCTTTTGATATAGCCGATTCTGGTGAACTTAGGTAAGCTTCTTTATGTGATGGATTATGATTGATTGACGGTTTCTGGATTCTGTTTCTGTTGTTGTGTGGTTGTTCAGCTATGTTTTCTGTCTGGGCTATGAAAATACGGTCAGAATGCTGTCGGATTTTTGAGTCGATCGGGTTGCCTCGGGAAAGCACGGTAATTGTCACGGATTGTCAGGTAAGAGCTCAACCTTCTTTAATGTGCATTATTGGGACACTCGATGCAATTTGGGTTGGTTGAAGTTAGGCTCGGGTCGAGGGTGGGCCTCGGTGACCCCTGAGACTAACTACATGGTAGGATTAGAGGTGTGCAGGTTAGTCCATGTGCGGGACTTCCAGCTCCCCCTGACGATGTTATGTGATCACTTAGTGATCGATATGGATTTTCCAGGTTCCGGGATCACGACCCGCATCATCATCTCGATGAACCTAATGGATTCCGATTGTATATTTGTTCTGATGACAATTACGGGAACGTATGCCTCGTGCTTGTATTATGCTCCACGTTGTGTTCTGATTCTGTCTGTTCTGAACTCCGATTGGTTGAAAGACTACCATCGGGGGCCGTCATAATGGAAAGGATTGTGTGCATTGCATATCATACATCCATGATTTATATATAGGTTGCATAGTATAGTGCATACTATGCATGCTAACATTGTCTTTGCAGGTACTATTTGTTAGACCTCATTTCCTACCTCAGTCCTTACTGAGTTCTCTCGGGAACTCACCCCCGCTTATTATTATATCTTTTTAGGAGCTTCTGATGCTAGACCGCAAAGTAGTTCCACTTGGTGTCACTGTAATGTTTGTGCTTGAGGTACATTTAGCTCCTTCTGTGATTCTGATTTGTGTTATTAGGATGGTGGTGTACCCAATTGAGAAATCATTATGGTAATGGTAATGTTATGAAAACAAAAGTCTGAGAAATAGAAAGTGAATTGATCTTGATATGTGAAAACGGAACGGATATTGGTTATGAGTAATAATTGTATGGATTTTCTAGATGAGCACTGATGAGACATCTAACAATTATTTCCTTTATGTTTGTGTTAGCAGCAGCAGTAGCAACAACAGTGACTTGAAGGTGGTGAATCGTGTTAGGCTCTTTAGGTGTACATGTATATGCACATGTCATCATGGATTCACAATATGGGATTGTATTATTGATCTATGCTTACATGATGTTAGGCATGGTTATTGTTTATGAATAAACGTATTATTATTGTCCATGATTATATGATGAAAGATTGTTGATTCCTGTGTATGTTTCATTTATCAGGGAGTACTTGGATAATGTTATAGAGGCAGTCTCCTTCCTAGTGTATCTTGTCTGAGTAGAACTCAGTTATATTATCTGTGAATTTTGGTATTGCAGGAATGTTTTTCTGTTACTGAAGTACAGGAATTTTACATATCTAAAATGTTGTGTGTTAGTATTGTGATAATGTTAAGGAAATGTGAATCCAGGGACCGGGTTGTGGATTTAATCCACTGTATTGCTACCCATTTTACAGGTTAAGTGACCGTCACCGCCGCCCTCCGGCATTGTGTCCTTCTTTCATCAGGTCGTGCATGGAGGGGGTGGTGACAAATTGCCTCCTTGATTCCTTCTAGGATGATTGCGGATGGGATGAGGAGGAAGATGGCTCCCTTGATCACCTAGAATAGAGAAGAAAAAGACGTACAAGATGAAGATGCCAAGAGGGGAAGAGTGTTGTAGAGAACACTATAAAGATCCACACTTAATTTCCAAAATCTACCAAGAATGGTGCCAATTGAGATAAGAGGAAGAAGAAGACAACTTTCAAAAATTATGTGAATAAGAGTAACCCTAATGGCGATTCTTCTCATCTATTTATAGTTGAAGAATATGACGATTAGAATTATGGTAATTAATCTTACCATTAAAGCTTCCACTAAGCTTTCATTTAAGCTTACAATAAAGCTATCATGGCTACTCATTTTACTATTCCACTAACCATTTATTCCATTGAAATGAATGACCATTTTTCCCTTTTATTTTCTCCAAAATTGACTATAACATATATATTCTTTAATGAAGTTATTCAATGGTGCAAGGTGCATATACCTTATACCAAAGATAACAAACTACCCTTACTTTGATAAAAGGTTCTAAAGGTGGTAATAGAAATAAAATGAGGTTTGAATTTATATAAAATAATTCCAAAAAATTTAAATTCACATAATTGAGCTCCTTTAAGCTTATTAGTGCACTTTTACCAAAATACCCATACTTTGATAAAAGATACCCTAATGGTTTCTTCTTTGGCTTGAACTCATAAATACTATTAGTTGTAGTGAGTAGGAATACCAACTCATAAAGTTCTTGGTGCGCTAGAGAATTCCAATATGTTCATCCTGGGTAGTTGTCAGTAGAGTCCAAGAACAACGATTCCAAGTTTCTCAGGATGACCTTAGGAGCCGTTGATTAGGGGGTGGGGATGGGTCCTCGGTGTAGGGTGACATGGTCTCCGTCCGCTCCTAGACAAAGAACTCCAGGGCACGGGGGCCGTGATGAGGGCCTTGGTCTCAAAGAGGGCAGGTAATCGCGTGATATCTGTTGGGTTTGAAACATCTGGTTCTCCGGCAATGAAGACAATGTTAATGCCAAAATTAACATATAGGAATTCATGAGGATTAGGCGCAAAAAGTGTACCTTTCACCTTTGTAGTTTGAGGTCCAGGGGCCCAGAGCATCCAGGGTCCTTAGGTTTCGGTATCAAGTGATATGACTTCTGATGGGCCTCGGCCTTGGGGATCTTCCCAACCCTAGAGACATGTCTCAAGTTGAGAGTGTTTGTCTCTTAAGTAGGGGACAAGGTTAGTATTTATAGACCCCAAGTGTCGCCCCTACTCTAGCCCAGTGCAACCAGGATAGCGACACATGTTCTGATGGGATAGGTTGTTGCTCTGATGGTTTACAGATTGAAATCTTGCGTTTATGTGGAGCGCATGGCTACACCAGCATTTTAGACAAGACATTTGGAAGGAAGATGTCCCAGATAGGTGCATCCCGAGATGAGATGTATATTTTGGTTTAGGTAAGGAGGCTCTCAGATGAGATGAGGAGGATCTTGGACGAGGTTCACCAATATAGAACTACCTTCAAAAGTAATATGCATGCAATGATAAGGTAAATAATTTGAACCCGTGAGGTACCTGGGCAGCGAGTGTAGGAATTCTTGTCGCACCAAGATACTTTTGAGATGGTACTTGTGCTTGTGAAGCTAAGTGGGAGCTCAAAGT
>JBBYHH010567522.1:0-10749 GCA_038382905.1 Daphne laureola
GCAGCAGCAGCAGTATTGTAGCTTGAGGTGCCTACCACTCAGGCTACAAGGTATATTCCTACTTTTGGACTCTGGCTTTGTAGGAGTAGACAACATATAGACAACATTTTTACTTTGCTGCACTTTTGGTTACTCGGGGTTTGTATAACTATATTCTAAAAGTTCTAGCCCAACGAAGTGGGCTCGGCTTTCTTCTGCTGTATTTATTTCTGCATGATTTCATCTGTGCGCGTGATTATCTGTTAAACCACTAACTTGTCTCGGGTGCAGGATTACGGCTAGAAAGACGTCTTAAAAACTGTAACGCGTTAAAAATATTAAAAAAAAAAGGAAAATTTTTTAAGGAACGGTTTTTGGAACGAAACATTTTTAAGAGAAATCCGGTTCACCGACCACCATCCGGTTCCACCGACTCCCGCTTCCGCAACAGTTCTCCACCGCGCCGGGTACAGGTGTGGTGGTGACACCACTTTTCTAACCGGGGCTGTAGTTGCTAAAGGTGAGATTGCACACAAATGTACGTATTTGATTATCATTTTAGAGGATTGGGACCCTTTCAGGAAATGTGTGTTCTTCAGTGGAGCGGATTATTCTCTAGTTGAAAACTAAGCTAAAATGTTGTGGAAGCAGGCACACAGTTTTGTTTGTAATTTTTGGTCCATTCCCAGAGATTTCCACTCTCATTAGTACGAAACTCTTCTTAACGAACATGTAGAAAGTCGTTTCATTTCGTACATTAACATTTATGCTCTTTTTTTATTCTTCTTATGATTTTAAGTTATTTAAAGATGTTTTCTTTGAATGTGTTCAAGGGTGCAGATACTGGTGCTTGTTCACAGTAGCATGTTCCTAGTTACAAGCACAACATTGATAAGTTCAAGGCCAAGGGTATTGATTCTGTCATCTGTGTTTCTATTAATGATCCATATGTCATGAATGCCTGGGCTGAGAAACTTCAAGCGAAAGATGCTGTATGTCATGCTCTTATTGTCTTCCATTCATGATGGGTTATCTTGGTTATATGGTAGCCACCTGATTTTTTTCTCTTTAACAATGACAATATTGGTACTGGTGCTAGAGTGCTAGATTTTTTACCCTCTTCATGTAGGGCACTTTGTTGTGGAGCACGACTGTCTCATTTCTAACCCGTATAGTTCTAGTTCTGACTTTTATTGGTTATTTGGTTGGACTTACGCTTGAGTCCAACTTAAGCCAGTAAATTATTTTTTTTATTTTTCATTCTACTCTAAAACTATATATATATATATATATATATATATATATATATATATATGTTAAAAAAATATAAGTTTACATAACTCGAGAATGAATTCTGAATATTTAATCGCATAAGTGGCTTAATCAAATTGATTATTTTTCTTAAACCACTTTCGGCTTAATCCAATGGATTAAGTTGTTTATGTGATTAATTTTGAGACTTGTTCTCAAATTAAGTGAGTTTATTGTTTTTGAATGTATGTTTATCTAGTTTAAGGGTCAATTATAAAAGAAAATATTATTTACTTGAATAAGTTGGAAGGCCTTATATTCTGGGATTTGTCACTTTTTGCCACATAAATGATGCTGTGATTAGTTGTGGAGAGTTTTATTCTAGCTGCTAGAATGGAGACTCATGACATGTGTACTGCCGATTTTTTACAACTTAAATAAATACTTCTAATACCAATCTGTTCAATTGAAATCTTACTTTGTCAATATACTCTGTTCATTTTCTGATGGAATGCATGCTAACGTATTATCTGTTCCTGTTCTACTTCTCTGTATTTTATTTTTCAATAGACTGAGTTCTATGGAGATTTTGACGGAAGCTTCAACAACAGTTTAGAATTGGGAAAAGACCTTTCTATAGCTTTGCTGGGACATCGTTCAGAGAGGTAATTTCATTACCTTTGTGGCTTAAACTGAAAATAAAATAAAATTATCTTCACTAGGGATATGTATTTTTTGGGACACACAATAACTTTCTTAAATGACATTTGAACACTTGAAAGGTTCTCTGTGTCCATGTCACGAAAGTGTAAAAAGAGCTGCTGCAACATTTGCTCATATCTGAGCTCTAAGTTTTAAAATTGCATGTACTTATGCACTGTGGTTGTTTATTGTAGATGGTCAGCATATGTAGTTGATGGGAAGATCAAAGCCTTCAATGTCGAGGAAGCCCCTTCAGATTTCAAAGTTTCCGGTGCAGAGGTTATTTTGGGGCAGACTTAGAGTCCGTTTGGAAATAGTGTCAGAGGTTGGAAAATGTTATCCAATGGTAGATTTTAGCTTTAGAAGTTTGGAGAAGCTATCATAACCGTTAAAACATTTTCCCAACCTCTAAGTTAATCTCAAACGCTCATAGCTTCCTTTAGCTGAGAGATGTATTAAGCTGGCATATGACTTCTGAGGCTATGATCTTGGCATAGGGACAACTTAGCTCTGCTTTGGACCCTGAACTTGGGAGTATGAAAATATTTCATCTGAAATGTCTGTATGTGAATGGATAATAGGTACGACGCAACACAGAGCACAAATGCACCATTTTTGTGTTCCTTTCTTCCTAGAGATTTAAGCATAAGACTTGTTCAGGAATAGGACTAGGTGACTAAGAGATACAGATTGGTGCATGCAGGTACGAATGTGTACCTCAACGTACTTCATTATTTTATTTTATTATATTTTGTGACTAATTAGCATCTCAAGAACATAATTTCTAACACTCCTCGTTCTTGAAGTTTAGTGTTCATTAAAAAAGCTCATCCTCGTCTTGAACTTCTGCGAGCTTAGCTTGACTTACTTGTAGTTGCATCATTTTACAAATTTTCTCAATGTGGCTAAGCAATTCACACTTATTATTGCACCTCTTATCTTACCGCCACCAACATGATTCAGGTTTATGGATAATTTTTCGACAGTGAGGGTATGGTGTGGTTTTCTTTCCTGATGTATTCTTAGCAACAAGAACACCTGCACTGTGGAACCCTCTTGGGGCTGCCGCACAAGCCTCCGATGTTCACCGGCTTGCATACCTCCAACAATTCAGATAGTGTAATGGACACAAAGGCCTTTTAGTTTTCTAGTGAGGTATGTGTAGCTTCAAATCTTTCAAGAACAATAACCAAAATGTTTTGTAAACACCTTTTATCCTTCAATTTTATGCCTAAGAGTCTTATTATATTTGCAACCTCTAATAACCTATCAAAATATTTTTGCACTGTATCATTATAATTCATCTTTTCAGCTTCAAACTCTCTCATTAGATTAGAGCCTTCATATTCTTTACCTTATCACTGCTTGCATATTCCTTCTGAAGGTAGTTCCATATTATGATCTTGTAAAGACGTGATCCGATTGAAGCCTTGTTGTGATATACTTGCAAAGAGTGTATCTTTGGCTTTGGATAATCTGGCACTTCTTCTGGTTCTTTCTCAACCACTTTCCGAAGATCTGTAGCCTCTAGGAAAGCTTGCATCCGGATGGACCACATTTGGTAATTGGCTCCATCGAAGGCTGGAGGAGACATGTTGTTGAATGGAGTATTTTCCATGTGTTGTGGTTTGATTTGTATGGGCTATGATTGTGTTTGTATTTGTGGCTCTATCTTTGTTGGTGTTTTTGTGAGAATATGAAAAGAACTTTAGAACAAGAAAGAGAAAGAAACATGAGAAAGAACATGTAAGAACCTTGATCTTATTCATGTCCATGCATCCCTATTTATACATAAAAGTGACTCTTGAAATCACAAATAACAAGCATAAATAAACTATTAATTTAGCAATAAAGTGACATTAACTAGACATTAACTTGGGATTAACTACTAATATCCATAGTAAACAAACAGTTTTATTATTTTTATTTCATTATTTTATTTTGTGATTAAAGTATCTCAAGAACATTATTTCTAATAGAATTCATGTGCTATAAGGACTATGACCTCCCCCGACACACCTGCCATCGGGCAATCGTACTTACGGGTTCAACTACCATATGGATTTCTTTAAGATGAACCAGTGACTAGTAAGCAATTCCTACCATGTTGCACGAGGAGTTCATACAATAACCTATGGAAATAGGATTGGAATGCAATAAGGCAAATTCATACATAGCATGGACATAGGGCGAAAAAATGATAAATTCTAGAGAGTGCCTTGCCTAGAAGTATCTTAAATTCGAAGAGACTTGGTTTAACCTATCAATGGACATTGTAGTTGCAGTACCAATTTGGGCAGAGGATCCCATGATGTGGACTACGACCGATGAACTCTGACTTGAGTAGTGTGAAGCCACCTTATTGAGGTATGGAATGATATCCATGTATCGACATCGGATGGTCAAAGTTACAGGGTCAATCGACAAAATGATTTATTCGATTCTGGACCAATAACAGGGAAGCGTTTCTGACTGCGTTGACCTAGGAACCTGTATCATATGTTACGGGTTTGGTTTTATAATGTAGCAATGTACTAAGGTAAATTCACACGGCACACAGACTACGACTTGTCTCGAGATGCCCGATGTTAGGCAATCAAAGCTGCGGACTTAAGTTCCTTATCAATATATTTCAGATAAATCAATAATAGGTGAGAGAAGCCTACTACGTCGTGCCAGGAATTCGTATCACAACTCAAGGAATTGGGAATGGTATGCATTAAGGTAAATCCATACATAGTATTGTGATATGGGTGTATACTATTTTTTAGCTCAAAGGTTTAATATTTATACTACCCTTTTTCATCCCCCAACCAGAATGATCGTGTGTAATGAGTCGCTTGTATTGAAGAGTGTTGAATCCTAGAGATAGAGTTTTCTAATGTAAACTAAGTGTGATAAGTAGACTTGTGTGAGGGGTAAAGGATGTGTTGGAAATTATGTTTGTTGTGGTGAAAAAATGACTAGAGTAAAGAAACTACAACTTGGTGATACAATTCTACCATTGACTTGGGAAGACGATGAAGAAAGAGGTGTACCTAGTTCACCTAAAGGCTCGGGCACAAGTGAAGACAAGGGAGATCATGAAGCTTCTAAGATAAGGATCCAACCACTTCAAGGCTTGGGAGGGTCCATGACAAGGTCTAGGGTAAAGAAAGCGCAAGAGTGGCTTAGCTTGTTCATGAGCACTTTGGCGGCCAAAGAGTAGTACCATGAAGAGCACCAAGTCTTGGGTCTCAAGCTAGACATTCTTGAGATGGAATTAGATGAGGACACCCCGAGATACATCAAGGAAGGCACTCTCTCATGGCTCAAGCAACCGGAAGAATATGGGATCCAAGAATGCTCAACACTTAGTCATTTTTGGAGCTCTTTGGAAACTCAAAACCAAAGTTCTCCAAACATGGCGAAATGAGTATTCATTGTATATCTTGTGAAGAAAGGAAGCCAATGGGGTATGTCTCATGCAATTTGAACAAGAATTGAAGCTTGTGCACTCAAATAAAGATGGTGAAAATGTCACTTTCAACAGTGATCCCCTCTAGAAGATGAAGCCAAAACTTATCCAAGACATGTGACTTTTACAACCCAATGGTTCTTTCTTCATTTGGATACCCACCAGCCCCCCCTTTGAAGACATTTTGAACCTAATAACCCTTTTAGAACTATTATGGCATGTATTAATTAGTTAAGTAGCTAACTTTTACTAGGATTATCTTAGAACTATAGGTAGAATTATTAAGGTTGCTTAGTTTACACTATACCTGGCATAACTTATGGTTTTGAAAGTTGGTTAAAACAGATATCGCGCTAAAATGTTCATAAAAGGTATGAACTAAAGTAATAAAGGATAAGTAAGGTTGCATAATTGGATAATGCACTTCATAGTATACATCATGACATTGCATGCATACTACAGAGCCATTAGGAAACCGCTAATTGCTTTTGGGTACAAAGTTAACCGTTATGTGCCATATCTTCTGTTGAAAATGACAGAGTATGGTAAACACCCGTAGGGATAGGATTAAAAATCTGGAGCTTCAAGATCCAGAACCTATTGATGTACCAGGGGGACGACGTCGGAGGGGGCCGCGAGTAGTGCCCATCCAGCATGCACCTCCACCCCCGCCAGAAGGACAACCCCCGCCGGAAGGACAACAACCCCCAGTTCAGGTGGTCCAGGTCTTAGAGTAGATCAGGACGATATTGACTAATGATTGGCCCGGTGCTTTGGTTCAGATCAACCAAGGGGCAGGGGGAGCGCATCTGGATCAGGGTATTCCAGTCCAGCCGCCACCTGTCCAGGTCCAGCCACTACCGATCCAGGCTCAGCCACCACCGGTCCAGGCTCAGCCGCCACCTGTTCAGGAGGTTGATGATTCGGTCAGATCAGGGAGTCACAGTACTCTGAGTGGATCACGTTCAGGACACAGAAATCAAGCCAGGGAGGAGTCCGACACGTCTGATGAGGGAGAGGCACGTAAACCTCAGAAGAGGCACGACGCTGGATTTGAGTCATTGAGCACTTTTGAGTTTTTCCAGCGCCTCGATCCGCCCAAGGTTTCTGATAAGGGAGGATCGGATTCATCTGAGCTATGGTTTTCAGATATGGAGTGGCTGCTTGACGGATTGAAGTTTTCTTCCAAAGAGTTCGTTACCTTGGCATCGTATACACTCAGGGACCTCTCCTACAATTGGTGGAAAGATGTGGTCAGAGATAGGAAGGCCAGGTACATCAGGAAGGGACGCAAAGATCCCGGTATGAAGTGCAGCAAGCTCACCTCCCTCTTCCATGATAGGTGGATCGGATATGCTACATAGGATAGCCGACAGACCAAGTTTGATACCTTGGTCTAGGGTAGTTTGACCATCATTGAGTATGGGCATCGGTTCTAGAAGCTGGTTCAGTATGTCCACTTGTATGATGGGGAGGAGGAAGAGAAAGCAAAGAGATTCATCAGGGGACTAAACCCCGAGATTAGCAAGTACCTTGTGACACATGGTCTTACTACCTATCATGAGGCGGTATAGAAGGCCACACTTTTTGAGAAGGAGGAGCTCCGCGGCAAGCCAGCGCCTACCCGACCTCAGACATGCTGGAAAGGCCCAGATCAGCAGGGGTTTAGCAAGAAGAGTTCCAGATCATGGAAATCAGGGAAGTTCAGCCAGTTTACCAGGGGACAGGGATCTTCAGTGACAGTTCAAGGTTGCCCACAGTGTGGCAAGAATCACACAGGGACATGCTACCTCGCGAAAGGATGCTGCCTCAAGTGTGGATTGACTGATCACTGGGTCAGCAACTGTCCGGAGACCTTGAAGGGGGACGCGATGGCATAGTCCAAATTTTAGCCTCGGGCACAGCCCAACGCATCCCAGGGATGCGGTGCACCACAGGGCGGCCCCAGGCCACAGCAATAATAGAGGACACAACAATCCATACAGCCCGGATGAGTCTTCCAGATTGAGAGAGCGGGGACTGCACGATAGGGCGCACTCGCATGTATAATTTTACTTAACAGAAAATCTATACATGCGCTTTTCGATACGGGTGCTTCCATTTTCATTGTGTCACAAAAGTGTGTGACATATCTACATCTACCTGTCGTGCATTTTCCTAACATTTTTATAGTCCGTACTGCCGGGAGTCAGTACTTGTTTTTGAATGAGCTGGCACAGGGATGTGCGCTCACTTTGGAGAGCCATCAGATACAGTCCGATCTATTGGTTTTGGTCATGCCAAAGTATGATGTCATCCTAGGCATGGATTGGTTAGGCAAGAACGCCATACACATCGACTATGCCAAGCGTCACGTTATACTTTCTGGGGAGACCTTTCCGCTCATTGCTTCGCCTGACATTCAGATCAACAAGCACAACATTGAGCTCGCACTCATGGATCAGGTCCCGATTGTTAACTGGGAGGAGTATTTAGAGTTCAACGACACAGGTACGCGTATGGAGTTGGATAAGATTCCTATTGTTAGATATTTTCCACAGGTTTTTCCTGAGGAACTGCCTGGATTCCCACCCAAAAGAGAGATCATTTTTGGTATCCAATTACAACCAAGGTCAATCCCAGTTTCTAGCCCTCCTTATAGGATGCCAATAGTGGAGATGGATAAATTAAAGAAGCAACTGGATGAGTTATTAGAGAAGGGCTTTATCCGATGGAGTACATCACCATGGGGAGCCCTGGTCTTATTCGTAAAGAAGAAGGATGAGATCTTAAGGTTATGCATAGATTACCGTCGGTTGAATGCCATCACGGTCAAGAACAAGTATTCCCTACGTAGGATCGATGACCTGTTTGATCAACTGAACGGAGCAAAGATGTTCTCAAAGATCGATCTACGATTGGGATACTTCCAACTACTGGTGAAGGAGGAGGACATCCCAAAGACATCTTTTCGCACCCGATACAGGCACTATGAGTACACAGTCATGCCCTTCGGATTGACAAATGCCCCAATGACATTTATGGCATTGATGAATGATGTGTTCCATCCTCACTTGGATTCCTTCGTGGTTATTTTCATCGATGATATTCTGATCTATTCTCCTGATGAAGACAAGCACCAGGAGCATTTGAGGATTATGTTAGAGACATTATGGAAGAATTGATTGTATGCCAAGTTCTCTAAATGTGAATTCTAGATACGTGAAGTGTCTTTCTTAGGACATATCATCAGTGAGCACAAGATTTCAGTGGACCCAAAGAAGGTTCGATCAGTACAGGAATGAAGATGACCTCAGACAGTCAAGGAATTCTGGAGTTTCTTGGGACTAGCCGGTTATTACCATAGATTTATCCCAGGATTTTATGTTTTTGCATCTCCGATGACTCAAGTAACCAAGAAAGGTCAAACCTTTCTCTAGACCGACGCATACGAGGAGAGCTTCAGGAAGTTAAAGTAGTTGCTGATGGATACACCGATCCTGGCACTACCAAATCTGATCCAACCTTATGTGATCTATACGGATGATTCTAAGTCAGGCTTGGGATGTATCTTGATGCAGAACCAGCATGTGATTGCTTATGGGTTGACGTAGTTCCGACCACATGAGCAGAACTACCTGACACACAATTTGGAATTAGCTGTAGTCATATATACTCTGAAACAGTGGCGATACTACTTATTGGGGTACAAATTTTAGATCTTCACTGACCACAAAAGTCTCAAGTATCTGTTCACTCAGAAGGAGCTCAAAATGAGACAGCGGCGGTGGCTCGAGTACATGAAGGATTATGATTGTACGATCGAGTACAGTGCCAGAAAAGGCAACACGGTGGCAGATACTTTGAGTAGAATGTACACCGGTATGGTCAAGAGTGGAGACAAAGATGGGCGATCAGAGGAAACCAGTTTGAAGGCTCTGTGGCACCGGTGGAGTGCATAGGAGCAGGAATAGGTTTAGACCTTGACGATTCAGTCAGAATGGATTGATAAGGTTCGAGAATCACAGGGTAAGGATTCGAGTTTGAAGAAGTTGTCAGGCGAGGGCTCTGGATATCTTCGATCATTCTTTGAGTACAGGTAAGGTATGTTGTACTTCAAAGGATACTTGTATGTTTCTGATGACCTGACACTTCGAGATGAAATCCTAGAGGAAGCACATTCCAGAAGGCTGAGTGTACACCCAGGAAGTGAGAAGATGTATCATGATTTGCGCACACATTTCTGGTGGCCCCGCATGCGCAGACATATTGCTACATATGTAGCTAAGTGTGCCACTTGCCAATGAGTGAAGGTGGAACATCAGAAACCCACTGGAACCCTACAGACGCTACCCATTCCAGTGAAGAAGTGGGACAACATCACCATGGACTTCTTGATGGGTCTACCCCTGACCCAGTCTCGACATGATGCAGTGTGGGTGATTGTTGATAGGTTGACGAAGTGCACACACTTTTTTCCAATCAAGATGATGGATCCATTGGGGAAGCTCGCTCAGTTGTACATTCAGAAGATAGTGCGATTACATGGAGTACCAGACTCTATCATTTCAGATAGGGATCCACATTTTACCACATGATTCTAGGGTGCCTTTCATAAGGCTCTTGGTACGCAGCTTCACCTGAGCACAACCTACCACCCCCAGACAGATGGTCAGTCGGAGAAGGTGATCCAGATATTGGAAGATATGATGAGGATTTGTGCTCTAGATTTCGGGGGAGAATGAGACCGACACCTGCCACTCATGGAGTTCTCTTACAATAATAGGTATCAGACTAAAATCGGCATGACACCCTACGAGGCATTGTACGGGCACCGATGTATGACACCTTATTATTGGTCGGAGGCATCTGACAGAGTTGAATTAGGCTCTGAAGTCATAGAGGAGACAACTGAGAATATCTGACTGATCCAGGCACATTTGAAGACTGCAAATGATTGTACTACAGCTTATGTTAATAAGCGACATCAGGATTTGGAGTTTGTAGTAGGAGACAAGGTTTGGCTCAAGGTAGTACCTATCCGATGGATCATACGGTTTGGTAGACGGGGCAAGTTGGCTCCAAGATACATAGGTCCCTACAATATTTTGGCACAGGTTGGCAATGTCGCCTACAGATTGGCCCTGCCACCGAGCATGTCGGCAGTAGATAATGCGTTCCACGTGAGTATGCTGAAGAAGTGTATTCTCGACCCCAGTCAGACTATTCTCGGGGAAGAAATTTAGTTGGAGCCATACCTATCTTATCAGGAGGTACCAGTCACTTTACTGCCCAGAGATGTTCAAAAACTCCACAACAGGTTCATCCTGATGGTGAAGGTTCAGTGGTCACATCATACTGAGCAGGAGGCTACTTGGGAG
>JBBYHH010567633.1:0-10748 GCA_038382905.1 Daphne laureola
TTCTGATTACTTTTTGGGAAACCATGTCATCTCCCAGTGGAACTTGAATTCAAGTCTTATTGAGCAATAAAAAATCTCAGTTATGATTTGAAAGGATCTAGAGATAAGTGGATGATTCAATTAAATGAACTTTATGAGCTCTGTCTAGACGCATATGATAATGCCCTCATCTATAAGGAGAAAACCAAGAAGTGGCATGATAAGAAGATTTTGAGAAAATATTTTTATCTCGGTGAAAAAGTGTTACTATACAATTTCAGACTTAATCTTTTTCGGGCAAACTGAAGTTTAGATGGACGGGACCATTTCAAGTTATTCAAGCCTTTCCTCATTGTGCGGTGGAATTATTGAACTCGAAGGACAACTACACCTTCAAAGTTAATGGTCAGAGATTGAAGCATTATTTTGGAGAAGACAATCTTAACATTGGTTATTTAGAGCTTGTTAAAGTTCCACAAGTCAAATGATGATCATCCATGCCGAGCCAAGAGCTTCAAATGTGGCACTTCTTGGGAGGCAACCCAAGTGGATTTCAGTATCTTCTCTTTCACTCTTTTTCTTAGTTTCTTTTATTTTGTTAATATTAATAACACTTGATGCAATGATGATCTTAATGTTAGAAATGGCAAGAGTTGATTCATATTCCAATTTAAAAATGTGTTGGAAGCTTCAGAGTGAAAATTCCAGAGTTCAAGTGCAAAATGAGAAATGTCAGGATGAAGGGCGCGAGCCCTACTCGTGCGACCCTAGCCATGTGCTCAGAACTTGACGTAGGGGTCCTGATGGTGAGGGATTTGTGCGACCTTGATGGCATGAGGGTGAGCCACGCCTTGTTGAAAGGAAGGGTGCGCAATTAACACGATGCGACCTTAGCTGCGCCACCCCGTGTGAGCTACGCGACCACTCCAATATAACGGCGTGACCCTTGGTTGCACGACCCCTGAGCTCCATTTATAAGGTTGGCTGGTCCTTTATCATCAACACTTCAACAAAAATCTCCACCTCCTGCAACCTCATTGACGCGAATCGCCACCGCACCGAAAACTTGAGTTCTCCCTCATCTTACTCTCAAACTAAATTTTTCTTGCATCAATTCACTCCCAATCTTCATCTCTTCATCAATCTGCATCAATGACCAAGGTACTCATCCTCAACACTCTCCAATTTCTAGTTTTGATCCATGAATTCGAGTTTGAGGTATGAACACTAGAAAATGGGGATTCTCAATTTCAGCCTTGA
This sequence comes from Daphne laureola, assembly GCA_038382905.1. Classification (NCBI taxonomy): domain Eukaryota; kingdom Viridiplantae; phylum Streptophyta; class Magnoliopsida; order Malvales; family Thymelaeaceae; genus Daphne; species Daphne laureola. The sequence goes on from JBBYHH010567633.1 coordinate 1,240, forward strand.
TGCATGATTGTTTGATGAAATTGATGCTTGATTATATTTATCATGTTTGCATGATTACATTGTTGATTCCATCAAGTTTGCAAAATTTTAGTGTTGGGAATATGATGAATTCAACCATTGATTAAAAGTTGAGCGTTGATGTGTTCTTGCATGATTTCTTGCCCCCAATGTTTATGATTATGACCCAACATGCTATGTTGATGAACTTGAAGCTTGTTGAAATTTTTTATGAACAATGTAGCACAATGGTAGTGAGAAAAAGAGGCGAAAGTCATGTGTACTGTTCTTCTTCATGGTTGACCCTTTGGCATTGTCTATAGCCAGCATGTAGCTCAAATGTTGTCTATCTTAGATGGTCTATGATGCATGCCACCCATATGCAATAAAACAAAAGTATTTGGAACTCATTGAAGAAATTCTTTAAACATGTTTCTCTTGCACTATTGATGTTCATCGATGCTCACTTCACTCATGGCTATCCATTTTGATCATAATTTTCACCACCACCCCCGTTCCCGTTGATGCGAAAACATCTTTTTTCAATATCGGTGGTCGGGGAATTGTGCGACTGGCGGTGACGTCGCATCACCTCCGTGATTTGTGTGGTGGCCCTTTTTGAAACCCATCCCTTTAAAACTTTTCTTAAGTTGTTTAGAGTTGTTTAATTCTAATGAGTTTGTTACGTTTTACACATTTTTATTTAAGCCTTGAACCTGCACGCAAATACATGTCAGTGGTTTTGCAGTAAATCACGCGGTATAATTTAAGGAATACATCAACGATGAGAGCCGACCACTTCATTAGGTGTAAACTCCTCGATAAATAAAATACAGACCATGTCTAGAATCTAGCTAAGTGTGTTATGTTGTTTACTACTACAGAGCTCGAGTTCTAGCCATAGAGTAAAGTACATACTGCGGGGGATAGTCAGGATCAACACCCGACTAACGCCCAGATGCTGCTGCTATTGCTAAACACAAACAATGAAGTTTAATAACCGTTAGACAATCATAAGAGTGCTTTTCAATATACAAAATATACCACTAAAGTATCTCTAACGAGGCTACCCCTAATCATATTATAATCCACTGTAGGAGATTTAAACGTACCTCCGGTAATCAAAATATATCAGTACGACTCAGCAATCTATGTTACCGGTCATTTACCGGGATCTCCTAAAAAATATTAAAGTAGGGGGTGAGTTCTTGAAAGGTACTCAGTAAGAGGTTAGGTAAGGATGACGTATTTTAAAACATTTACCTCCATAAAAGGGTTAGCGTGCAATGTACTAGCAATATATATAAATACAATCCTAGATATTTCATGGATATGAAAATGAAATGTCGTGATATGACCAATTCGTCCCGTCGGACGACATCTCCTATCCCATCCTGAAGGACGGTGGTGGTACTTCCCCAGCGGCACGTCGATCTGTGCAGGTTCTCACAATATTGACAGCCCCCGATAATCACCTTGGGGTTAGAAACAAATCTCGTATGGTTCGAGCGTAGGGTGTACATCCCCATACTAACTGTCGGGGTCTTAAAAGACCAATAAGTATGAATCCTTTCCAATCGTCCCGTGATCATGTGTGATCCGAGGTAAAACATTCTATGTGCTTAAAATCCTGCACATCGTAATCCTTACCATGGAACTAGCCCCGGGAGGCACTGAGCCCCACCCTCGACCCGAGTACTAACCCTTAATTAACCTAATATGCGTAAAGTAAACTCTAACGCATATTAAGGAAATTAAGTCCCTTACCTAATAGACGACCATTGTTCTCTGTGACGACGACCCGAGCAATTTGATTTCCAGCTACCCGACCTTTATTTAGACAATTATACAATGTAAGACTTTGAACTTAACAAGTTTCTATCATACTTACAACCACTATTCACTACTTTGACTAAAAGTCAACTGTTTGACCAATTGGTCAACTTATGCTTAAAAGTGATTAATTAACTTGTAATTTCTCCAAACTTTCACTTAAGCAATGTTTAATCATTATATATGATTAATTACACATATAGTCATTACACTTTACCCAAATTTCCAATTTGGCCCAAAGTTATGTAAAGTGTCCGTTTTAACTTCTTTTTTAATCATTTCTTTATTCCCTTTTTGCAATTCACTTCCAACTTCAATTCTTCTAAAATTTTTGCCTTATCCTTAAACTTTCCCAACTATTGCATTTTGATCCAAATCTTTATAACTTTGACAAAAATGCCCAACTTTTCCAAAAGTTTCCAAATTTTATACTTAACCTTAAATGAGCCTAATTAACCTCATTTTGTCACTAATTACCACTTATGTCCAATTTTTACCAAAATCTACAATTCGGTCCTTAACTTTCTAAAAGTGACAAAACTTATCCAAATTACCTAATTCGCTCATTTTCACCATACTTTATCAATTTTCACCCAAAACTTCAACTTTTTTCATACTTTAATATTCGGACGAATAACTCAATTTCTCCAAAATTGTTATTCTTCTTCCAATTTCACCCAAACGTTAACCAACTTCTTTTCATGTTATTAGTATGCATTTAACAACATTATTTCATGATTTATCCAACAAAATCATACTTAAAAATTTATCCAAAGTTTCGGCCAAAAACCTAACTTTTCACCCAAATACTTCCTTAACCTTAAACTTTATTCATTATGCTCCAAATCACCCAAATAACAACATACAACCTCAATTCCATAAAAAACACCAACATTCATCCACTTAAAACATCACATGCAATTCGGCCAAAACCCAAAACTTCACCAAATAATTTATCCAACTTTCAATTTCATCACACATGCTTAATAACATCAAAACATCATCATCCAATATGATTTTCATCAAAATCATCAACATACTTCCACATATGCATTTCGGCCAAACTCATAATGTTTCATCCATAAATATTTCAACATGCTTCCAAGAATAAAACATGCTCTAAATATGCTCATAAACAAGATTTCATCATTAAATCCATCATTCAACATGATTTGAGCAAAATCACAAAATACTACCAACTTCCAAAATTCACCAAAAATTCATATAAACACCAAATCATGAATTTATTTCCACAATACTCAACAATAACTCTAAAGCTTACCTTTTAAGCTTTTTCTTCAAGACTTCCTCCATAAAGCTTTTCCCAAAAATTTCTTGAATGAAATTGGCCCTTCATAGAAAGATAGCAACATTGAGCTCAAAGTTTTCCTCCTACTTAACCAACCTTAAATCATCCTTTAGAGAGCTCACCTTTGTGAATTTCTTGAAGAAACTTGAGCACAAATCATTCTCCAAAATCACTTGAAATTTCAGCTACATGAAGATGAAAGGAGATGAGATTTTCTCCTCATTTTTAAGCTTAGTTTCATGAAGAAATGTTCATGAAAGATGCTTACCTTTCAGTCTCCTTCAAGTTAGAAGATGCTTTGAAGGTGGTTGTTCAAAAACAAGCTTGAACACTTTGGAATTCCTGCGTAAGGCCGCCGGCTTCAAGGATGATTTTGAGGCACTTCTTGGCTTCCCTTCTCCTTTGCTCCTTCTACAAACTTGTAGCTTAGAGGTTTCTGAAGATAGTTGATGAAGGATTGAAGAGGAGATGGAAGCTAAATCTTGGTCAAAATGGTGATTGAAGCACCGGCTAGAGGGGGGATAAAATGAGAGAGTTTTTGTTACTTTGTTAAAATGAAATGTTAGTAAAGGAAAGTGAGATGGGGCTGGGTCTTCCCGAATTATAGAGAGGGAGGGCTGGTCAATGGGTGGGTAGTAAGGCTAGGTAATTGTTTAATCTAAACTAGGGAACATTGATCCACTTATTAACGAAATTAGGTAGTATTTTATTTCTAGGTCAATGGCTACCTAATTTAATAAACAACCCTAAAAACAGCCCAAATTCCCTCCAATTTCGGTTGCAACATTTAATTTAGTTTAATGGGCATTTTCTTCCAATTTTTCAAAATGGCTGTTTTGCCCTCCGAAATCGAAAATTACCAAAATGTCTCAAACTTCCCGGAACACCTTGAAACCCTTAAATCTTGATTAATTGAGGTCAAATATGATCTCAGGAGATGGAATTTCATTAATCACAATGTAATTTACATAATTACCGAAATTTACAACCAACTTTCTAGGAAAATAAAATGTCCAATAAAATACATCCGGAGTGACTGTAACATTCTCGTCCCCTTAGGACTCTTGGTCCTTCAAGAGTTTCCTAAGGCGTTGATACTCATTGAGATATCTATGCATCAGTTCCTGCTCTGTCTCCCAAGTCACCTCCCGATGGGAATGGTTTGACCACTACACCTTGATCATTGGGATCGACTTGTTACGAAGTTTCTGAATATCTCTAGCCAAAAATGCAATTGGTACCTCCTGGTAGTACAAGTCCGGCTCTAGATGAATCTTCTCCACAGGAATAGTCTGTATAGGATCGAGGATGCACTTTTTGAGCATGCTAACATGAAAGAGGTTATGTACTGCTGACATGGTAAGAGGTAAGGCTAATCTGTACGCAACCTTGCCTATACGCTCCAATATATCATAGGGGCCGATATACCTCAGGGCCAACTTGTCACGTCTACCAAATCGAACGGTCCCTCTGATAGGTGCAACCTTTAGCCAAACCTTATCCCCTACCTTGAACTCCAGATCTCTGTGTCTCTTGTTCACATATGAGGTGGTCTGATCATTTACGGTCTTTAACCGCACCTGTATCATCTTGAACTTCTGGTTCATCTCCTCAATGATTTCGGGGCCAATCTCCTCTCCGATGTATCTGTCCAGCAATGAGGTTTCATACACCTTCGCCCATACAGGGCCTCATATGGTGTCATGCCAATAGTGGTTTGGTAACTATTGTTGTATGAGAACTCCACTAGTAGCAAGTGCTGGTCCCAGTTACCCCTGAGATCTAGTGCACAGCTCCTGACCATATCCTCAACAATCTATATAACCCGTTCTGACTGTCGATCTGTCTGTGGGTGATAAGTTGTGCTCAAGTGGAGTTGTGTGCCCAAAGCCTTGTGAAAAGCACCCCAAAACTTTGTGGTAAATCGTAGGTCCCTGTCGAACATGATGGAGTCTGGAACTCTGTGTAGTCGCACGATCTCCCAAATGTAAAGCTGGGCGAGCTTCTCTAACGAGTCTGTCACTTGTATGGGTAGGAAGTGTGCACACTTTGTCAGTCGATCGACTATCACCCAGATAGTGTCGTGTCATGCTCGAGTCAGAGGTAGTCCTATTAGAAAATCTATAGTGATGTTGCCCCACTTCCTGACAGGAATAGGCAGTGTCTGCAACGTGCCTGCTGGCCTCTGATGTTCTACCTTCACCCATTGACAAGTGGTACACTTTGCCACGTAAGTGGCAATATGTCTTCACATCCCCGACCACCAGAAGTGAGAACAAAGGTCGTGGTACATCTTCTCACACCTGGGATCGATGCTCAATTTGCTGGAGTGTGCCTCCTCTAGTATCTCCTCTCGGATCTTCGAGTTATCCAGTATATATAACCGTCCCTTGAAGTATAGAAGTCCCTATCTATACTTGAAGAACAGGCGCAACACTCTGCTATCTTCTCCTGTGGGCTTCTTCAATCCTGAGTCCCTATTCTGCGCTTCTATGACTCTATCCAACCACTCTGAATGGATAGTCAAAGTATAGACATGCGCTTGTTCCCACTGTTGCTAACTCATCCATAAGCCTGTCAAGTCTGACTCCTCAGTCTTGTTCCCCGGATCTCCACCCTGGACTATCATGGTGTACTGCCTTTTCAAAGCATCTACCACCGTATTTCCTTTACCGGTGGTGTACTCGATCATGCAGTCATAATTCTTCATGTACTCGAGCCACCGTCACTACCTCATGTTTAGTTCCTTCTGGGTGAGCAGATACTTTAGGCTTTTATGGTCGGTGAAGATCTGGAACTTGTTGCCAAGTAAGTAGTGCCTCCACTGTTTCAAGGCGTATATAACTGCTGCCAATTTTAGGTCATGTGTCGGGTAGTTTTGCTCATGTGTTCGCATCTGTCTCGACTCATAAGCAATAACATGCTGACCTTGCATCAATAGACAACTGAGACCCATCTTCAAAGCATCAGTATATATCACATATGGATGTGCCGGGTCTGGTAAGATCAAAATTGGTGCGTTCATCAACAACTGCTTTAGCTCTGGAAAGCTCTTCTCACATGCCTCTGACCATATGAACGCTTGACCCTTCTTGGTCAACTACATAAGCAGCGATGCAAGGACGGAAAATCCTGGTACAAACCTACAGTAATATCCTGTCAAAACCAGGAAGCTCTGTATGTCTCTGACAGTCCTTGGCTGTGTCCAGTCCTGTACTGTGCTGATGTTTTATGGGTCTACTAATATGCCATTCTCTCCGATGATGTTGACCAGAAAGGATATCTCCCGCATCCAGAATTTGTACTTTGAAAACTTGGCGTACAGTTGATGTTCCACCAACGTCTCCAATACTGTCCTCAAATGCTCCTTGTGTGTGTCCTCATCCGGAGAGTAGATCAATATGTCATCGATGAAGACCACGATGAAGGAGTCTAGATGCGGTTTGAACACTCGGTGCATCAAGTCCATAAATACAGCTGGTGCATTCATCAATCTAAATGGCATCACTGTGAATTCGTAATGCCCATACCGAGTGCAAAAAGTGATTTTGGGAATGTCCTCTTCCATCACGCGTAGTTGGAAGTACCCCGATCGCAGGTCGATCTTCGAGAATACTCTGGCTCCTCTAAGATAAACAAACAAATCATCGATCCTGGGTAGTGGGTACTTGTTTTTTACCGTGATAGCATTCAACCGTCTGTAGTCGACGCATAGCCAGAGGGTCTCATCCTTTTTTTTGACAAACAATACTGGGGCACCCCACGGTGAAGTACTCTGTCGAATGTATCCTTTCTCCATTAACTCCTCTAGCAGCTTCTTCAGCTCCGTCATCTCCATTATCAGCATGCGATAGGGAGGAATAGATATCAGAGTCGATTCGGGCTGTAATTGTATCTTGAAAGTAAGCTCACGCTCCGGTGGTATCCCAGGTAAATCCTCAGGAAACACTTGTGGAAAATACTGTACAATGGGAATTTTCTCCAAATCCGTGTCCATACCTATGGGGCTGAGGTTAAAGTAGTCCTCCTCATCGATCACTGGGATATGATCCAAGATACTCAGTTCCATGTTGTGCTCAACGGGCTCCGGTGGAAAGCTAACTGATACGACCTCCCCGGCATGTAGGATATGCCACTTACAACAATTAATCTGCACATCATGCTGAGTCAACTAGTCCATGCCCAGTATCACATCGTACTTGGGCCTGTCCAATATCAACAAATCTGACTGGATCTGGTGTCTTCCAATACTCAAGATGCACTCTTGCACCACCTTATTGGAAAACAAATGTTCACTACCGGCGGTGTGAACCATGACTATGTTTGCCATATAGGCGATAAGTAACTGTAGAGATGTCGCACATCTCTGGAAAATAATAGATATGGAAGCACCGGGATCGAAAAGTGCATTAACAGGTACATTATTTAAAAGTATCATACCTGCCAATGCTCCCGGCTATGAAGTCTGTACCTGGGCTATCTGGAATATCTATCCTGGTCAGGCCTGTGCTTGTGCTGGTGGAGGTGGCTGCGCTAGCTGTGGCATCTTCTGTAGAGCTCTGAATCCACCCTGGGCGATGTCGCGCCCCTGAAATGGATTGGGCTGACACTTCTGGTGGAACTGCGGCTATCCTCTATTGCCCTGCCCCCATGGCAGTGGGAAATCCTTCATCCAATGGTCTGTCAAGCCGCACCTGAGGCACTGGCTAACTGGAAGCGACATGCACCGGAGTGAAACTTTCTACATGTCTGGCACTGTGGTACTGCTCTCGATGGGCCTTTCCCTTGCCATTCTGACCAAATCTGTCTGATTTTCTGATCCTGCCTGGTCCGCTAGCCCCCTGGGGCGCTGTAACTCCGCTGCCACTCTGGGGTCTGGAAGGTGTAGGTCTGCTACATGCATCCACTGTCTCAAGCAGGGTGGCTCTCTAAACTGCATCGTGGTAGGAGAGGATACCCAAGGGTGCTAAGGTCCTCCTGATCTCATGTCGGAGGCCTCTGATGAATCTCTTCACCTTCTCTCCCTCCATATGATCGTATTGCGAGACATATCACACTAATCTGTCAAACTCATGACTATAGCTAGTCACTGAGATGCCGCCCTTCTTGAGGTGATCAAACTCTGTCTGCCTCTGGTCCTGAACAGCGTATCTGATCCATCTGCCTAGGAATAGGTGGGAGAACTCATCCCACCTCATCCCAGGGTCTTGGTGACCCTGTCGTGTATACCGTGCTGCCCTGGAACTGAGCTCGCCCTTCCACCAGTCATATGCACTCTTACGTAGCTAGAAGGCGTCTAAGGAGACCATCCTCTCCGAAGAAAGGTCTAGCTACTCTAGTAGGCGCTCAATGTCACTATGCCATGACTCGGCTGCCTTTTCTGTGCCCTTTCCAATGCATTTAGGAGGATTGAAACACTGGAAGTTCATCATAGTGATTTCGGCAAGAGCCGCTACTGGCTCGACCCGGGGCCTCTGGGCCCTACACGCATTATCATAATCCTCATCATCCTAATCTCGGTGATGTAGGCCATAACGGAGGCCTCCATCATATCTCCTGATGTGAGGGAGCACACTGTGCTCTGGCTGCACCTCCTGAACCTCATCCTCTGAACTAGGATCCCGGTACTAGTTCCGGGAGTCAGTGAGTATGGTGGAAGTGTCGGTGTGCGCATCCGCACCCTCTGGCTCGTTGGCCATATAATCTGAATCCTGGTTATCCTCACCCTCATGACCCTGCGGGTCCTGATGTACAACTAGAATGCCCTGGCCCATCATGGCCATCATACTATCGAGTACTGCCCTGACACCCCCCAGTGCTTGCAGAAAGTCATTCTGCGTTGGTGGTGGTAGCAGAGGGGGTATTGGCTGGTTCTATTGTCTCGGGGGTCATCCTGGTTCTCTTCTCCTCTGATTAGGAGGAGGATCCATACCCTGATTTCCAGGGTTGCGTCGTGTGTTAACCATGATCTGTAAATTCGTATATGAAAAGCACAGTTTATAACGGTTAAATTTCAAGTAGTAAAAGCAACAGTATTCCTATGGCTGTGTAGAGTAAAATATTATGCGATGTATTTCTCAATTCAGATGCCCATATCCTTCATGGGACAATCTGTCGCGATTTAGCCTTAACTAACCTTTTTACGTATATTATAAGTGTCACCCCTGCCCACTGCGCCTGGCACTGCGGAAGCCTTCGGTGTGGCAGACGGTCAGTTTGGGGCCGACGGCGGAAGATTGACGTCATTTTCTAGACTATTCTAAGTTGTGGTGTTCCCAAAAAACCCGTACTTCTAAAAACTTTTCTTAAGTTATCTATTCTAACGCGTTTGATAGGTTTTAAGGCGTTCCTAACCAACCTTAAACCTGCA
>JBBYHH010567744.1:0-19202 GCA_038382905.1 Daphne laureola
CCAAATAACCAAAGGGACTTTTTAATCATTGAATTTTTATCAAAAACATTCAGTCTTTTGCATATTGGTCTAGCTTCATTTCAGAATTTTCTCGAGGTTACTTGCTACTTTTGATTTTCTTGTGTCTCGGATATTCCATTATATCCTGATTGCTCAAATACATAAAAATACCAAAAATATTGTGTCTAACTATTTATCATTAATTGTCATCAATTCCCTTGGGTTCGATCTCACTCACCCTGCTATAATTGCAACCTTACACTTGAGGAAGAGTTTGACATTACAAATATTATTTGTTTGTTCAATTTTCGACATTAGCAGGGACTAAAATAGGACACGTGCAATAGTTAAGGGACTAAAAATGGACTTTACTCTATGTTTAAGTTTATGAGTTGAGTACATACACATGTTGTTACTAACGGTTAAACTTCTATTTATGTTTGTCAGCAGTAGTGGTATCTCGAGTGGGTCATCCCGACATCTCGGTAGTAGTACGTTATCCTATGGCTAGTTTCTCGGCTCTGTAGAACGTAGCATGCATGGTAGTTAGAAAGCATATATGATTTATTGCTTTCTGGTGGTTTGTATATTTTTACTTTCTCGGGGAGGTCTTGCCCAACGAAGTGGGCGAGACTCCTTTTGGCTTTAAATGCTTGTATATTATGCGATTCTCCGTATAACCGCTAACGTGTTTATAGGTGCAGGTTTTTGACATTTTCCATGGTGTCGTAAAACTTGTAAAACGCGTTTAGTAAATAAGGCAACATAGAAGTAAAGTTAGAAAAGTTAGAAAAAAAATTACGGTCGGGTTTTTGGATCCGCAAAACTATTTTCAAATTACTGTGTCTCCATTTTTAAGGGGTAAAACCATCTCCGCCACCGCCCGCAAACCAGACGAGATGCTTATGCCGTGACCGAAGGAGGATCGCGGGGGTGGGGGTGACACCACGCAACAAAGTAGCCAAGCCGAAGGGGTCGAGGTTGAAGGGCCGGAAGAACTTAGGACCCATGCGTCGGTCGAACCTACCAACGGAGGGTTGTGCCGGTGGAGAAGAATTGATGACGCACCCAGAAAAGACAACGCTGACAATTCCGGAGAGCCATAAGTGATTGTCGAGCGCTCAAGCCATGAATGGGGGAAAATAACAGCCTTTAAACACATGCGAACACTAGGGATCTTCGCGACAGGACGCATCGAATTATCACTAAAGGCATAGGCGAGGAGAGCAAACTATCAAGGGCTGCACCATCCCAACGAGGGCGACGACGGTAGGGTAGACGACGTCGCCAAAGAAAAACAACGCGGCGGCGGGCCGTTATGCTAGGGTTTCGTGAAACCATAGAATACATGTTTAATCTATAACGGTGGTAGGAGTAAGTATGGGTGTTCACTATTTGGATCAAATTGAAAAGCCCGAATAACCTTATTGATACTCCCTCTGTCCCTGAACAATTATATACATTTTCTTTATGGGTTATCCTTGAAAATTTATACATTTTCCTTAAACAAAATTTTATCTCCTTTAAAGTTACCAAACTATCTCTATTTTATCTTTAATTTTTTTATCTCTTTATTTGTGCATCCTCAATCCAATGGCAATTATGTCAAACTATATAAAGTGTTAGATTCACCTTAATCTCAGCATTCACACAAATTAGAACATTATTTGCGGACGAAGAGAGTATTAGACAATTTGGATCGATTAATTGGTTTTCGAATCGGTGAAAAACAAAAAATCTCAAGAGATTATATAGTTCGGTTATGGATAGTACATTTGGACCCGAAATAACTGAAATATTAAGGCTTAATTATATATTATCCCTCTAAATTATATTGACTCAATCACTTTAATCGTTAAACTATAATTTATTCTGACTCGGTCCATACGTTAGTGTTGACTATGAGATACCAGATTGGCTGACTCTAGGCTCAAGTCTGTTACTTCTATCGACCCCTACTTACACACTCCAATTTGCAATTTGTACGGTTGTACTCCTTCTGGATAGATTCATCAAAGTTTTGAAGCAAAAAGAAGGAAATTGAATTTGAATCGAGCGGCCTCTTACTCTTTTATGTTCAGTGATGCAATGTTGTGTGCTATACATGTTATACATGTTCTCTGATGAGAAAGGATATTCAGTTGGCAGAACGACTTGGCGGATTTGGGAGACCATGGTGGAAGTAGACAGTTTGCAACCAAGACAATCACGTGTAAGAACAATCTTGCAAGCATTAGAGAACAACCTACCTTAAAATAGAGGGACCGTAAGCTAATATTGCTGATTGAATTCTGATATATGCCCTCACCCTTTTTTTTGTTGTTGTGGAAAATAGGATACTTCAATTAAAAGTTACACTAAGATGTTTTATTTACCACTTGTCAATGAGGTTAGTAGTACAAAATAACCTACTAGAGACATGGATAGGTGGAGTGATTTTTGTAGTCTCCGATATAGACAAGATGGGGTGAATTGTATTTTAAAATCACTTAAAACAACTTGCTAGTTTTGAAAACAAAAATGTTAAAACTCTTATCAAAGCGTTGATAAGCTAGATTTTGAAAATCACTTGTAAAACAATGGTATCAACGTGTTGCTGAAATGCACAGTAAGAAAAGCAAGTAAGTGAATGACACATGGATTTATCGGCCCACTTGACTTACGTCTTCTATTCAAGATCCACTTTAGATTTTAATCCACTATAACTCATACTTGACACACGTGGCTTATACAGATTTTTCTAACACAAAGGACTTAATTTGCTTGACTTACCTGACTTTCACTAATGTCTGGCACACAAGTCTTTACAAATGTCTCACACGCTCTTTGAGGGGCGTGCTTCTGTTCAACTTTATCAGCCTTTAATTGACAAAATCCTGGGTCTTATGACTGCCTGGTCTGTTAAATTTCTCTCTTATGCAGGAAGACTTCAATTATTAAAATCTGTGGTCTTCAGTATACAAAATTATTAGGCTTCTATATTCCCCTTGCCAAAAGGTGTGCTTCAGGAAATTGAGAAAAGGTGCAGGTCATTTCTGTGGTCTGGTTCTACTCAGTCTAGGAAGGCTCCTTTTGCTTGGTCCAAGGTTTGTCTCCCTAAAGCGCGGGGTGGATTGGGATTGTATGACATGTTTGCATGGAATACTTGTTTCTTGGGGAAAAAGTTATGGAGATTGTTTTTTGATCGGGAGGCATTATGGGCGAGATGGGTCTATGCTGTCTATATTAAGCAAAGAGACCCTTGAGAAATTCAGACTCCCAAAACTGCTATTGTGCCTATCAAGAGTATTTTCAAGTGCAAGCCTAAGATTAGAGAGTTCTTTCTGAGTTTCGATATGGGGAGCATTCGTAAGTTTCCTATGCAACAATGCTATCTCAATTTGGTTGAGAACTTCGATGGAGTGAGATGGAAGAATCTAGCATGGGGCCCTAGACATGTTCCTAAAACATCTTTGATCACTTGGTTCTGCTGCCAGGATATCCTATCTACTTGTGATAGGATGAGTAAGTACGTGGAACCCCCACTCTAACACCTCTTGTGTCCTGTGTTGGTGTACTATGGAATCCTGAGATCATCTGTTCTTCCAATGCCTGTTTGCAGCCTCGGTTCTGCATATTATTCTGTCTAAGGTCAAGTTGGGTATTTTTTCCTATGTCTGGGAGCAGTTCTGGGTTTGGCTCTTGAGGGTAGCCAGAGGTAAGGCTTTAAAAGCTCAGATTAGGAGAAGTCTAGTAGCTGTTGCCATCTACTGCATATGGTGGGAGCGTAATTCGAGGAAGCATAAAAGGATTGTGTTCCTGCCGCAAGTTGTTGATGGTCATGCTGTGGAGCTTGTACAGCTTAGGAATAGTCTTTCTACAGATGCTTTGTTTTCTTAGGAGTGCATAATTGAACTCTCAGAAGTTGTACAACCCTGATTATGCTTGATGGCATAGGGTAGGGAGATTCTTTTTATTCTTTTGAGCAAGGCTTTGCTTTTTTTTCTTTCTTGTAAAGCCCCTGGTTCTTTGGTGTAAGTGTCGTTGGGTATTTTTTAGATGATATAAAATGACACAGGGGTACCGTCCCTTTTCCACAAAAAAAAAAAAGATGTCTCGCATACAAGACTTAGAATTTTCCTGACACACATGACTTAAACCAAGGTTGCCTGACACACATGACTTAAACCAAATACCTGACTAACAGGACTTTGAGTATAACAGATTATCTGTGATCAACGCGTTGATAGAACAAACTATCAACCTTTCTCTTTTTTGGGAAGTCCAAACACTTAATATAATGTTGAAGAACCGGTCTCACAACACTAACTGTGGAAGTTGATCTATGTAAGCACGACATAAAAACCTTTTTACAAAATGGAAGTGTAAAACCAAAAGGCTTCTTTGGATGACTCTCTTTTGAAGTGATCAAAGCTGATGTAGATGTATCTCTCGTGTTTGCAGCTTGGACAAAGTGTATTTGAAGAGTATTTGATCAGTGAGGATGATGAAGATGAGTGTTAGCTCTGTACAGTATTCACAGATTGATCAGTTCTTCTTCTTCTTCTTCATATAGGCTCCAAGATTACTCAAATAAGTAGAGGAGCGTTTTGATGAGTTGTAGAGCCGTTGTAATTGAATTCTTTCATTTTTTAGTGCTTTCAAATGTTTGAATACAACCTTTGAATTTTTTTATTCTTCTGTCATTTTCTATCAATGATAAAGACTAGTTTTAATAACCTTGATGAATTTCTCTAGACTTCTTTGATCATCTTGATCTTTGTAAATTCCAAATACTTCTCAAATGTATTCTCCTTTGATTCAGAGTGAATAGCTTCACCATTAAGATGTTTTTGCCCTTCTGGAGTTTGCTTCTTGAGCAAATAGCCATCAACGCGTTGATGCTGAGTGCATCAAACTGATGATTGATGTTCTTTCCTTTCTTGAATGATTTGCACCGGATCCTTTTCATTTTTTCATGATTCAGCTGGATTTAATGTGATTTGAATTTGTTCCAGCGTATTTTAGCATTTCTTCTATCAATTTCTATGAATGTGGCTAAAAAACATCTTCACATTAATCTTGAACTTGAAATAAAAAATGTATATGCCGAAATGTTCAATATATGGAAATTATCTCTTAGCTTCTTGTTCTTTTTGGATTGTTGCAATTATATCTTAACATTTTTTTGTTAAAAACCGAGAATAAGATTAATTTCTTCAAGTTCTTGACTTTATCAAAACTTTGCACTTTAGTCCTCAAAGTGTTGGAATCATCAAAACAACAAAGCCAACAGTTTAAACATCATAGGGGCCAATGTTTTGATCAACAAGAGCCTCCTCTTGATGAGAATAATTGCAAAATCTAGAGATATGATTTAGAACATATTGGAGAGCTGACTTGAGAAAATCAGGCGCTCTGTCAAAATAGATGAAGTCTTTTGTTGACGTCCTAGCATGCTTTGAGAGCTGATCTGCTACGCAGTTTGTCTCCCTCAGGCTGAATTTAACCTCCCTTACCCTCCAGTTGAATCAGCAATGACATACACTAATATATAATTTGTTGTAAGAATGATGGAATTGTTTTTATTAACAATGTCACACAATCTCTTACAATAAGACTCAACCATTAACTCAATATTGTTCATCAACCTTCCAATAAAGCTCAACATTCACTATCAAGGACATCACTAATTCCCAATTTTTTTCATAAATGCTATAATGAAATGTCCAAACGAGTCTATAATGATACCTCCAGCCCCATTTCCTTCATCCCTTGAACAATAACTTGACACCTAATACATCGAACGATTGTTTCATTGACATCAAAATGATTTTGAGTAAAGTGCACCGGTGATCCTTTAACTTCAATTATCATCATGTTAGGATCCTATTTTATCTTTTCATCCTCTTTAAATCTCATCTTAAAACTTATGATTCGTTCATGGTTCTTCCGTCGATTTTCTCCGTTAAAGTTAATGAATCTTCAGGAAAAATGCTAGTTTTAACTACTAAAATAAACAATTTCAAACTTCACAATTTTGCCCTACAATTTTCAAACTTCACCATTAGGTCACCACCATTTCACCTACGCTTTACCAAATGGACCCAATTCCAAGTGTTTACAACCAAAATCAGCATGTGCGAAAATGGTGGTATGAGGTCTAATTGATCAAATGTTAAAAGATTGAGGACTAAAAAGAATTAAACGGGAAAAAAAAAAGCAAATGAATAATAGTTCTCAGAAGTCAGAACCATCGAATAATCGTCTGGTGCTCTCCAATCCCTAGCTCAGCAACAGCCGATTGAAGATCGTGGCTCACCATCGTGAATCGGCCGATTGAAGATCGTGGCTCACCAAGTCGCTGACGTCGCTCAACCCTCACCAATCACTGCTTATAGAATCGATCTTCCCTTCCCTCACCAATCACTGTTCAAAATTGATAGAGAGCGTCTCGATGAAGGGAGAGGAGACATCGCACTGCACCGCCATCGCCGCCGCCCCTTCTAGTCTTTAACACCGCCGTCCCATAAGATCTCAGCGTACATAGCCTCTGTTGCCGGACGATCTTCCCTCAAGTATATTTTTTTTCAAAATCCGAATTGTATATTTTTTTTCTTTCAAAATCCATAAACTTTGTTTGTAGTTAATTGTATAAAATCAGTTGCTTTTTTATCACTATTTGCATAATTTGATGGTCATTAAAAGGGGAAGGAATCGCCTTCCATATTTGGAGAAGGCAGGTAGTAGAGGAATGAAATTTGTTCACAAGTTTTGATTTTGAGGGTTTTAGTTTAGTTTAATTTAATCAGTTGCTTTTTCATCCATAATTTGATTTCTCATATTTCTTTAAGTCATTAAATTAGTAGAAAAAATCACATTATATCACCACTTTTGCGTCGTTTCTTTTACTGTTTCAAGTTGGAGTGTTTGACTCAAAATTTAACTAAGAAAAACAGTGGAAAAAAATAAATAAAAAAATATCTAAAAATATTAGATTGTAAATTATGAGAAAAATATGAATCATTTAACTTCACATGTTTATGACTTCATAAAAATAAATCATAGATTAAATACTGTGAAAACAGTAAAGAAATGTTTCAATAATTCTGAGACGGATGGAGTATATTGTTGCTGAAATCCTATGTATTGATGACACATGGCTCAAAATGAATCGGACGCGACACCACCAACACCAACTCCAAATTGGATTAGTTGATTTGGTTTGATTTGTTTTATGAATCATATATATATATTTGAGATTAAATGGTATACAAGTACTATATATATATAACTACCGGTTCAGCATATCTAAGATATCACCAATACACCGATATTATTTCGTACCGTTGAGATTAAATGGTATACAAGTACTATATATATATATAACTACCGGTTCAGCACATCTAAGATATCACCAATACACCGGTATTATCTCGTACCGTTCAGAAAACGGTACAGTGTCCGATACAAGATTTAAAACCTTGTTTTGCCCGAACTCTTGTAACTATAGGTAGATAGACAAGTTAAATTCTTTGAAATATACTTGTTGGATTAGCTCTTATTGATCCTGTTTATGAAATCCGTGAGTAAACCGCCATATGATAAAAAATCACAAAACGCCGAGATTTGGAAACCCATTAATGGCGGAAATGAATGAACACCAGCTCCAATCACAAACACTCTTGGGCGTAACACTAGAAAAACAAAATTTACAATCATTTGCCTGACAAAAATGCCTTACACATCCTAATACATTGAGCCGGTTACTAGCTTCGCATGTGTTAAAATCTACGTGAAGGTATCCTCTCGATCACCTTCCGCAATATCACCTTCTTCCATGTTGCTGAACTCCAGGAAGTGTGTCGGCCTGTGATCCTCGTTATAATACTCTTTAGGGGTACCCAGCCTCACACCGTATTTCATGCTCACGTTATGCTTCACTCCCATGAAGTTGTAGTTCCATGGACTGGTGTCCGGAACCATGTAAAACCCGAGGAACCGATCACTCAGGAGCATCTGCACTTTCTCATAGTGTGTTGGTAGGTACCCGTGAGGATTGCTTCCAGTATCTTTGTTGATTCGTCCCCACTCATAACCACTCGGTGTGAGTTTATATGCAGTTAACGAGCAGGATCCGGGCGTGAAACTGCAGGTCAAAATGATGCACTTCTCTCCATCCCACTGCTTGTTGCTTTCCAGGATCCGAGCATGAGATGTGACATCCTGCGCACATCAATCACAAATTTAGTACTCCTACATTTGGCTGGCATTGTCTACAAACTTTATTCGAGATTATAACAAGAAACTAAAACACAAACCTGCGGAGAGAGTTGAGGAAGTTCGTTAGGTTGTGTGTGCATCCAACCCAGAGGCTCCAGATCATTCAGATAGTCATGTTCAGGTAGATCTGATGGAAGATGCACTTGCTGGTGGGTTCCCCATTGCGGTGGCATAGCGATGCAGCGAATTTCCTTAACCTGAGGGTTGTCTGGAGGACTTACACCATACAAGTACCCAGCAATCTGGGTCCGGAGGTCAGCTACGCAAATGAATTTCTTCAAGATGTTCTTTGGCATGATATAGGTATATCCAGTTTCCTGAAATATTGTTGTGAGAAAGACCAATAAATGAGTATGTTCTAGTATCAGGTGCTGAAAGAAAAGAAAAAAAAATAAACATTAGCAAATTCCAACCTTTATGTCCTCTGAGTTGACATATATATGATTGACACGTAGATAAAGGTTTGTGGCTGATATCGCTCTGACACGCCAATCAGTTTTGGATCCAAAGGCTTGCTGCTCGTATGGGCTGGTAGTGGTAACAATAAGCTCATCACCATGAACATTTGTAGTCTTTGTTGTTACTGCAGTTAGCTGGCTTGCTTCCTTTGCCTAGAGCATCAAGGTCAAACAATTGCGAAAGTCAACATCTTACGACACAAGTGGATTCCATTAAGACTTGCAAGACACATTAATACAAGAAATAAAAAGAAAACAAACCAGGACAGGGTACCTGTTTCTCAATTTCTGCTATCTGCTGCCTCTGTTGAGAAGGTGGAGTAATCTCAGCACCCAAGATGATATCACGGATTTCAGATTGTGTCAAAGCTGATGTATTCACATTGTTCTTTTTGGCATAATCCGACAGTATGAGATCACGTAGAGCAACTTCTACCTTCATCCACTGATCATCACTTAGTGATGGCCAGATATGGTGCGGTTCGGTGACAATAGTTTTGTCTGGCTTCAACAACATCTTAGCCTTCTCATTGTTTACATGAAGTGCACGGAGAATCAGAATAAGACGAGAGAATGCAGTATATGATGAAATACTCTTTAGCCAGTCATCATATATGTTAAACAAGACCATTTGTGGTTCGGTAGCTTTCAGAATAAGATCACCAAATTTCTCAATCTTCAAACAAGCCTGGAAAGGAAGTTGCAGTTCACTTCCCTTGATAACAATATTAGGGAAATCGAGCAAGTGCACCTCCAATGGATCCAACATTCCTTTACGAGTAACAATGATTTGCTTTGGTTGTTCCTCAACGGGCAAAGATCTCACAAGAGCAGCTACTTCTTCAGCTGTCTTCCACTTGGCTAGCTGACCAAGACGCTTTTGCCCAGCCCAAACACTGGTATGGATAACCTACAAGAAACACAAAAGGGTTAAGGTCAAAATGGCCAAAGCAGAAACACCCAACTTTACAAAGTCAGACAGCATAAAGAGAAACTTACCTTCAAGAATAACTGTCCAGTCCGGGGATTAAAGATAAAGATTGCCCCATTTATGGGTTTCGTTGTAAGATTTCCTTCAAATGTCTTATGAATTGTAACACGGTAAACATTAGTATCATCCACAAACCAAATAATCTGGTTACTGAAGATCTCTCCGTAGTTTTGTGATGACAGATATGGTTCAGTAGGCTCAGAAGAATATAGCTGTAAACCCTTCCTGATTCGCTCCCTCAAAACATATAGAGCTGGATTTGACTGCATTTCAGAATGACAAAAAGGTTAGTGACCAACTGGTAACAGAAAATTTAACTAGCAATCGACCAGTACAGGAAGAATAAGCAAAGTAGCTGCTTTCTGATACACACCTTCATGATCTTATTCATGGCTTGAGCTAGCAAGGGCTTTGATCCTGGGAACCAATTACCAAAGGCTGAATGCAAGTTGTAGGCCAAGTCAAGACCAATCATTACACCTGCGCAGTGAAAAGGCAATTAGTACCCTCCCAAGAGATTAACCACTGAAGCAAAACATTAAAAGTTAATAAAGAATTACCAGTGGGTGAAGGATATATGGACATATTATCAGTGGTGTAATCCATGAACTTGGCTCGTGTGTAACGCTCAATGTCATGCGAGTCATAATCACCCCAACGAAGCTGTACATCTATCCAGTATTTGTTGCTTGCTTTCTGATCAAACATGTCCTTCGACTCAGCCACAAGACTCGGCTTCGACATAGGCCATCTGTGTGCAGCAAATAAAAGTACATCAGCACATGAGCTGTTCATCTTGTAACTCTTTCTAGGATGAATAGTCTCTTTCTGGACAGTTTCTATTTCCAAGGCATCCAATTCCTGATCCAGAACTTGACAAAGATCCATAACCACACTCTCGTGGATCTTTTGCCAAAGATGAGCGCGGAAGATCTGAATCAGAGATATCTTCAATGTTGGGATCTTCCCATGCATGAAAATGCCAGTTAAATCTAATTGCACTTGGAACCCCACATAAACATTAGCTCGATTGATTGTGGGTGACCACCAAAGGGTAAACCTACGATTTGGGATCTGGTTAAGACCAGACCGCTGAGCATTAGTGAGCTTCTTATACTTCATCGATTCCTCAAAACCTGATGCCTTCTCCCAAAACAAACCTTCCCAAGTTGGAAAGCTGTGAACCAACAAATTTGAATCAGTTAACACGTGATCAAAATAAGATGCTAAACTTTGGTGCATACCAGTGAGCCCCCGTGACTATGCAGTTCTAAGGATGACATACTGCAAGGTCAAGACAGACTCTGGCGAAGCCTAAAAAATCTGATGTGCAGAACTCTTTTTGTGGTTCATACAATTCAGGTTATGGTAAACCCCTATACTAATTCTTACAGAAAGAACTGACTCTACCGATGGAATACCTCCAACTTCGATAACATTACAATTGTATTCCAAGAATTGCATTCATGATGTAGGACATACCTGGTAGTGATTCTAAGTGTTTAATAACATAAACAAATCAACACCGACATCACCATCAATTCAATGAAGTCTGACAAATTAAGTTAATTAATATAGAAAAGAAGATTGACTTACTATGTTCCCTTGAATAGAGTATGCTCAAGAATTCCTTCAACACCTCCAAGAGCTTGAATGACATCAGTTCGATAATTATTAAGGTTCCATAGTTTCCCATCGTGCCGCTGATGTGTCCACCAGAAAGGGTTCTGTTTCAATACCTGGTACTGCTTGAAGTCGGTCCTCACTCTCCACCCTTTGTCATAAGCTAAAGTGTGTCTATCTTTTTGGAACAGCGTGTTAATACGTGGTATACCCCTATCCCATGAATCCTGTTGACATCATATATCACTCATACAATGTCACATTGCAGAATATCATAATGACAACTAAAAATGACTTTTTTGTTTTAATAGTAAAACAGCATGAGGCGTGCAATTGCATCACTTGTAACCATGAGTAAAAGCAGCAAGAGAAATAAACATATGCAAGACTCATACCTCCAAATCCTCAAGTGTTAAGCGCCTATTCTGTGCCTGCGCTTCTTGCCTCTTCAATGCATATTCAGCCCAAACTCGCTGTGAATCTATGAACTCACTCTCCCATGGCTGTTAAGGTGGGGAAACGCCGAAATTAGTTAAAATTTAGAATGAAACACAGAAAAAAATAGTCAAGGGGAGCTGACTTTACCTGTATGTAGCGATAAAGATTTGGGATCAGCTGATCTTCTTCATGGCTCATTCCACTTCTAAAATGAGTTACACCAACATCAGTCTGCTGGCTGTACCGCAAATCACTTTGCGGAATCAGTATGTGTCCCATGGACAGCATACCAAGCCCTCCAATTTCCTTAGGAGTGTAGAAGATAACTGGAGGAAACCTGAATACATGGCGAAAGACAGAAGATTGGTACGAGAAAAATTCTACAGAGGGGAACACCTAAGAAAATATTTTTGAGAAGAAATATTTACCGACTAGGCATTTTTGAATTCAATCCAATCTTAATACGAGTCTGGATTTTGTTTTCACACTTCACCAGCAAATCCAACAGCTCTTGTGTATGTACAGTTGCTTCTCTAAAATAAGTCATAAGACCTAGAAGAAAGAATGAAGAGTCAATACAGCAACAACAGAACGAACCCTGGTACTACAGGTGACAGCTTCAAGATAGAATATTTTCATGAAATACCTATCAATGCAGTATTCCATTTGTTCACAATCTTGGTAAATGTTGTTGATCCTGAAGACATTAGAATCTGTCTAACACGATTTTCAAAGACCTTCATGTGCTCATCATCAACTCTTAAGAAAGCAACAGCAGTTCGCTCCTTGGTCTGCTCATTCTGGAGATTCCACACTCCATCCTTCGTATTGCTAAATGCTTCCTGGGTCATTCTTATCTTAGGAAGTATTCGGACCTCAAAGCCACACCTAAATAGAGGCCAAGTGAGCAAAAGCTAAATAAACTAATATAGGAGAGAGAGAGAGAGAGAGAGAGAGAGAGAGAGAGAGAGAGAGAGAGAGAGAGAGAGAGAGAGAGAGCAATAAAAGAAATATATGCATACATGCTAAACAGAAGGTTTGTATTGTCCTTGCTGTAAACTGAAACAAAGCTGTTCTCCCACTCCAAGGTTGTAATGCTTCGAGGCAGACGGTTTTTCATGTCCCAGAAGACACTTCTCCCGAGATTAACTGTTCAAGAAACAGAAAGTAAGTTCCGACAACATACAATTCATGTTTTCTAGAAACATTCAGCTGATAGTATTAGATATATTACCATCATGTTTCATGAGTCTCATTCTAGCATCTCTGGGCCAGCACTTCTTATTGTTGTAACCAACCATGTTCTCGTTGTTTGGGTCCGGGTGTTCAGTGAGATACCTTTGAATAAGCTCCCGTGCCTCTTCATGAGTAAACCGGAACAATATATGCACTTTGTCAATATACCTAGAGTATAGTCTGATTGGATGCCTGATCTCCACTTTTGTGTCCCAATACGTTATAAACTCATTTGGCATCTGCGGTGGGCCTGCTATCTCACTGGCTCTGGTCAACCCAAGAAGCAAAAGATCCAGCACAAGCCCGTAATACTGGACAACAAAAGAAGCAAACTGTAGCCCACGTATAAGACCATACGAATTTGTGTGGCTCATATCTTTGTAAGACAACACAACATTGTTCTTTGCAGTAACATAGTCAGCAATGTTGTGATCAAGAACCAATCTCAGAAGTCTGTTCAGCATGGTCAAATCAATCTTCTCAAAGAACTTCTCGAACTTTGTTTGGAGCATCACAACACACTGCCCATCACCTGTGTCCCATATTCCTTGCAAATTATTTATACCCTGACACCATTTGTAGACCAAAAGAGGGGGTGGCTCTGAATCGGCAGGCTTGATCCAATTAGGAAACAGATGTCGCTTATCCCCTTCATACCATAGATATTGATCAAGGTATGCATCAGTGATTTTCTCAAGAGGTTCAATTTCATATACCGGAATCAAATAGCTGTACAAATCCATGAACTCGATACCAACTTCCTTGAAAGCTCGCTGGGTGAGCAAGTGACGCTTGATACGTGACAAAGCCTCATGCGGATTATCATAAGCCTGCTCAATGAGACCCAACTCCTCTCTTTGTAGTTGGTTTAATCTCACAGCTACACTGTAAGATTCCTTCAACCTCTCTAGAGCAAGGATGAGCAATTTGGTATCATGCTTGTATGACAATGGAGGGAACGGAATGGGGGAGAACTTTCTTGACTCTAGCCAATGTACAGTAGTTGTATAAATAGCAACAGCTTCTTCTGGAGTGACATACGGACCATCTTTCAGGTAATTGTGCTGTCTTTCCTGCTCAGCTTTCAGCCAAAGACGAGTTAACCTTCCCAAATTCTTCCTACAAACAGTCTTGTCAACAGTAGCACCTCTCCTAATGCGCTCACGGTTGTAATGGGCAACATTTGTCCACCAATCTGCTTTTGACTTGACATACCTTAGGATCATGTTTTCAATGGGCACCGGCAACCCAGGAACTTTCCAAGGTATATTTGCTTTCCAACAGCGCCATGCCTCACTTAGATGTTGCAATATTGTCCGGGCCTTATTCTGCTTAATACCTTCTGGCATGGCATCAAGAACATCATGCATGACGGCAGCCCGAAGCTCCAAATCAAAATGACTTTCAACACGTTGCTTAGTAACAGTTTTGGCTACTCCCTTAGAATGCCGACCTTCAAACTGTCGGGCAAGCAGATTTCCCAGCCACCTCTCCAGGAGAGGCACAATACCTCTCAAGAAGAATAGCCATACCCTCCACATTGGTGCCCAAAATCCACAACCAGGCCCCTTCCCCACAGGCCCGGTGTTAAACCTGTAGTAAATCAAATGTTTTAAATCTTTACACATCCTGATCTGCCTCATCAACCTGTACTTGTACCGATACATTCCAGTCAATTGACCGACATGGGAGAATATGTACTGCAACCCATCAGCCAACTGAAATGCATCAACATTACCTAATCGGAATTGAACATTTGCATCAACCACAAGCTTAGTTAAACGTAAGATCTCACGGCAAAGATGGAAAGCATTGCCAAATCTCGACTTCTTGCGTTCTTTAGTAGTGAGTGTCTTGACAGGCTTCAAGTTGAAATTGTAATCAAGATGAAGATAGTTCAAATTTTTCCTATGTATTAAGAGGTTCAGCATATTGTACCCCTGTCTGCAAACCTGAAGGCCTGCTTCAACCCAATCAAGCTCTGTCGTCTGGAAAAATTTTGTTGCCTGGAGAGATCTGAACAAGTGCTTCTTCTTTTGAGCCTTTGGAGGTCTATGATGCAACTCGTTCAAAACAAAACATTTCAGTAATTTCTGATAGCTTACACGAACTTTAACAGGATACGATGGAGGACAATGCTCCTTATACCACTCAGAGACAAGAGGAATATCTTCTGCACGCCTCATTCTACCAGATCTCATGTTAAAAGGACGGGGCGCAAACAACAGGGAAATACCAGCAGCTGTGGTGTCTGTATACAGCTGAGTGTCTGACAGCAAAGGTTCCACTCCTTCTGGCAATGCAAACTCACCATCATCCTCATCGTCATATACTTTCTTCTCTCTGCGTTCCTTGTTGGTTGAAGTTATAGGATGTATCAAAGGGTCATAGTAGAATGCCGGTAAATCAGGATCCTCTGTCTTTATGTACATGATCATTGGAGTGTGGTACACAGAAAGCTTGACTTTCCTGGGCCTATTATTATATAGATGTGGAAATGCAATCCTGTACTCCGTCCTGAGAGGCGACCTAATAATTAACTTGTTTATGTCATTGAACTCATTCCAGTCCTCATCTCCCTTCTCCATGTCCCGGTACAAAGGTTCAAACTTAGGACCACCTGTAGGGAAAAAGAAAAAAGAAAAATAGTTATGATAACCAGATAAGCCACAGCAGTGCAAAACCAGAGAAGCAGACAACAAACTTACCAGGAATGCACATGTTAAGCGCTTTCGCTGTAAAGAACGACTCCATGTCAAATAAGTAGAAGTAGTTACGATCAATCAAGTCAGAAAGCAATTGTCCAGCAAGCCGGTGCAGAGTGGCCATTATGGGAAGAGACAAATGCCATTTCCGATAGCTTGGGCCATTGATAAGCTTTGTTTTCACAAGAGGCTTATGATCATAGAACCAGGTATACACAGCAGAGTCTTCCTCTTCTTCCAGCTCCAACTGGATTGGCTCTAAGGGATCAACATCTAACAGGTTATCAGCATAGTCTAATGGCGGCTCTTCATCATCAAACGGTGGAAACCGCATCCTCTTGAAATGCCGACGATCTCTTTTCTCCCTTCGCATCATAATCCACATCGAACCCCATTGAGCCAAGTAAATTGGTTCAACCACCCAAGGAATTTCATTCACAAATGTGATTGCACCGGTGATATGGTATAGTACTTTGACATCTCGAACTTGCTCCCATGGCATAGGCATATTCTCAAGCAACTTGTACACAGCGTGGGGAATGAACTTGAGCGCCCCAAGATAAACACGTTTATCATGTCGGTATTTCTTTGAGGACATATCTCCATGATCCCTAATATCCAAAGAAAGCAGTCTTAGGCACAGTCCAAATCAAGGAAGCAACAAAACAAAAGCCCTAAAAACCCTAATGACTACTCTACTAGAACAAACACAGAGAGAACGAACAACAACAGCTCAAGAACAGACCTAATGATTTTCCTGACATGCTCCGGCGGCATGTCCTCCTTCTGCGTCTCCACAAACCCAAACTTGCGCTTATCTCCATATCTCTTCGAGTTGAGCTGCATCCACTTCCTCGCTTTCTCCTCCAGCCTTGCCTCAGCCTCCTGCGGCGTTGGAGGAGGCGCTAGAACAGTGTAAGACGGCTGAGCAGCCGGTGGTGGCGGAATCATCGAACCGCCAATTCCCGGCGGCGCTATGTTCGAAGCGCCGTCGCTATTCCACATGGTTGCGGCTGCTATTAATCAAACAAACCCGATATCAAGAAATGGTTTGTAATCGATTTGGGGGAATCTGGGGAAAGAAGAGGGTTTTTCCCCTTCACTACACCCTCGATTTCTCTGGGGAGAGTGAGATTTAGGAAGCAAAAGGTCGGAGCTCATCGGACTGTTAAATATCGGCGGTTCGTTTTTGAAGATGAAAACGGTGTCGGTTATGGTTTTGAAGCCGACTTTAGTTTAGGCCTTGAAGATGTTTTTGGGCCTCACCGTTGGGCCTCACAACTTGGGGTGTTGGACTATTATTTTGGTCACCAAGTCAGTCTTTGGTCCTTAATCTTCTTATAACTTTAACAAAAAAGAATAATGTTCTTCAATATCATGATTTGGTCAATGACACATAAACTTACGTTATTAGAAATAGCGGTGTGCAACGGTTTGGTCTGAACCAAAATCCGACAAACCAAACCGATTCGGTTTTTTAGTTTCGGTTGAAACCAAATAAGCGTGTTTTCAGTTTGGTGTAGTTTCGGTTTATTCGGTCACTTTGAAACCGAACTAGTGTTTTTTTTTTTTTGCGTTTGTGTTGGTATTGTTTTCATATTTAGGACCTTTATTGGAATTGTCTTATTGCAATTGCTTAATTATGTTGTTTCATTTAAGAAGTATAGGGAGGTGATAGGAAAAATTTGAGAAAAATTGGTCAAATTTATGAATTATCAAAATTATTCGGTTTTTGACCGAACCTGTCAAGTTCGGTTCCGATTTTTTCGGTTTCATAGCCCAATTCAGTTAAGTCGGTTTATTACGGTCCTAAACCGAAAACCGCCCAAACCGATTAATTCGGTTCAGTTAAAAGTGAACCGACCGAATGCACACCCCTAATTAGAAATGCTAGATGTTGCTATTCGCGCGTTGTCACGGTTTTATTACTCTATCTGTATCTTTTTAATAGTTACGTTTCTTTTTCAGCATCAAATCTATTTTTTTTTCTTTAACATTTTGTTATATGAAGTTAAGTAACTTATATACATAAAATAGATCAATGACTCTAGTTTCTAAAAATATTTTTTTTAAATTTTTGAACAAATTTTTTCTAATAAAAAAATGAGTCAAACAAAAATTCAAAAGTCAAACGTAATAATTAAATAGGGATAGGGACGAAACGAGTATCAAAGAAGCAATCAATACATCTAACCGGGTTTTGTTTACAAAAGATAATAAAGAATATGGAAAATGAAATATCTGAAAGTTGAAGGCTTCATTATTGTACATTTAAGGAATCGTACATATGTGAAATCGGAATAAGAAACTGTAAACTTATCTTATGTTTTACACTCAACAAACACGATGACAAATGTGTATTTATCCTTCTATTTATGCTCATTTATGTTCTTAAAATGGTGGTGTTTATACATATTGTTAAAATCATATAGATAATCCAATTAGAAAATTGGAGTTCAAGGAATTTAAATGTAACAAATTCCAAGGCTTTTAGTCTAATTTGAAGCATTGTGAACATTTTAAGGGCTCTACGATTGAAAAAATGCGAAATGAGGTCGTTGTGCCAAAAGATCGAAAGTGTAGTGGCTATTGTGGAGTTCATGAAATCATATCTCGTTCTTACTCACCTTCTCCACACCATGCAGAGGAGGAGCAACTCGCAGGCAGAAACTGGGGTGAAGCCAGCCAGCCCAGAGCCAACTCACAGCACAGGCGGTGACTGGACAAGATGGGAGCCGGTTGGGTAGGCTCACTTTGTTGGACCGCAAGGATTAAAGTCCAAATTCAGGGTTTTTTATTATTTCCTTTCTATTTATTTAATAGTTATGTTTTTTTTTCAATATTTAATTTATATATATATTTTTTTAATATTTTAATATATAAACTTAAGTAATTTATATAGCCTAATTAAATTAAACTAGAGAAGTAAGTAAATTAAGTACGATCCATTAATCATACATATACAGGCCGGGGGGAAGGGGGGGGACTAATTACATTCTTAGCAGCCGCGCTGAAGGCTTCCCTGTGGCTTATATCAGGATTTTCCGCCTTGATCCGTTGGATCTCCTCCCTGTGCATGCATTAATTCAAACTCTCATCCATGGTTAATGTATATAGTTTCTAAAAATAATTTTTTTTTTTTTTTAAAATTAACAAATTTTTTTTAGTAAAAAATTGAGTTAAATAAAAATTCAAAAATCAAACGTGATAATTAAATAGGAACGGAATGAGTATTTAAGCTAGTGACGAAGGAACTAGCTTAAATACCTATCTTCGTCACGGAAATAATTATTTTAAATTGTTATTTGATATGTAGATAACATGTACTCCCTCCATCTTTAATTAATTATTGGCTCATTTGATTTTCATGTTTCAAGATTCAATGTTTGATCCAAATATTCATAAAGATAAGTAATGAAAAAAATTCTCCAAAAAATATATTTAGAAAAAGTATGTTGCAAATTATGATAGACATGTAATTTTTTTAAC
>JBBYHH010567745.1:0-10748 GCA_038382905.1 Daphne laureola
TGGTAAATTGATTGGCTTTGAAGAGAATTAATTAACTAACAAAAATGCAAGTGATGGATGATTAAATATTAACTCTATCTCCTAGGATTATTGATCCACTTAAACTTCAAGTTTGACAGTCTAGAATTACCTACAATTACTATTCTCATCTCGTAAACAGATGTATCAATTCTAAGAACCTTTTTTTAAAATGAACCTAGATAATTAGAACACACTCCGTGTCGCTCTAATTATTTAAGCGATCTCTCTCCTCCTAGACCATTCTGAACTTTCGTCCTAAAACTAAGTCTAGCCTAATTTACCATGTGGTCTAGTAATACTCCATTATTCCTAAACGAAGCATATCACAAATATTTCATGATCAGAGAAATAACGCATCAATATTCCAAATAAATAAATAAGGTTCATAAAATAATAATATATAGAATTAAATAATCAAACCCTAAATTTAAGTTTCACGATAAATCCTATAAGATAAAATAAACTATTTACTAAACGTAATTAAATAAATGCCGCATTTGGCAACATCTTTTTAAAAGTAATTTTTGTGTTTTAAAAAACTATCTACGGGTAGAGTTTAACGTTTAGCTGTAACTATTTGATCTTGACCGTTAAAAAATTATCCAAAACGTTACAGCTACTTGAAACAGCTATTGCCAAACATGGCAAAAAATAGACGAAGAAGAAAGGTGATGTTGGCGGCGGCAGCTCCTAGTTCGAGCGCTCCTCTCATGTGCGTCGTCCTCTGCAAAGCCCTTTAACTTGGCTTTTTATAGCCAACAAGTTAACAAGTCCAATTCGGACTTTTTCTTTCTCAGGGATTCACGGAAGTGACCAAAACTAACACGGAATTGGTAATAATAGGCTCAAATACATATCAGCCATCACACTATTTCACTTGATCATTTAAGTCCCCAACTTTTGTTCTTGTATCACTTTACTCCTTTATCTTCTACCTTCAACTCAAATTGTTTCCAACTCTCTATTCTTTTGTTAATTTAATCACATATTCTTTAATTTTGCTCCATTACTTCCGAGAGTAGAATCCTAGAAAACTCTTATGCAAAGAA
Organism: Daphne laureola; assembly: GCA_038382905.1. NCBI lineage: Eukaryota > Viridiplantae > Streptophyta > Magnoliopsida > Malvales > Thymelaeaceae > Daphne > Daphne laureola. The sequence goes on from JBBYHH010567745.1 coordinate 1,071, forward strand.
TAAGAACATAATAATTAATTGAGTTTCTATGCAAAACTGAGGGTAAAATATATATTATAATTTACATTTATCAGTATCCGCAGATCAAATCCACAGATAAATTCACAATATACGGTACAGATCTCTGCGAATTACGATTTACTCCAATGCACTCCATTATTAAATCACCCCATGCGTCGACTTCTCTGCCTCCTCATCAATGTCAGTTTCTTCTGCAGCAAGAAAAAAATGGAGATGTTATATTTATTATATGATTAGATATTAATAATATCTTAACCTTATTACAAGTCTCTTTGAGACTTTGATAACCACACCACACATCCTAATCTATCAAGCATTTGTTTTTTTATTTTTTGACTAGCCAGTCGGGGTGTATAATAAAAGAGCACAAGGCTCAATGGAACGAGTTTAACAGGGAAAGAAAACGAAAGAAGAAAAGCAACATTGAGACAAAGGCCACCAAGAGGGCTTGACGCAAAAATCTGCATCAAGAATAAAAAACTTCTGAATAAATCACTCCTGCAAACAAAGCAAGACAACAAAACACAAAGAGGCAGCGATCCTGGTGAACGCGAATGTCATCGGTCCTTATGAAGTAGATTTGCTGGATGCAGAAGGGGCGATGACAATCAGTTGGCCCACGAGCAATTCAATTTTGCTACCCTACTATTGATCCACAAGAAGGAGAAGAATTGAATATCAGAAAACACCATAGATGCACACCACGGGGTTTGTTGATTGATCCATTTGTTCATCGCGCTCCAAAGAGACCAAGCGGAAACTTACACGATCGATTGCCACACCTGAATCACCTTGGAGGGGACTTGGAAGATGAAGTTGTCTGTAAGAACATCTGAAAAGTTTAGAAGGCTTCTGATGTTTGTGTTGCACCAAACTGACACCGTTTTCCAAACCTGGTAGACTTGAGGGCACCAAATCAACGGATGATCTGTAGTCTCGCTCACATCAGCACATAAGGGGCATAGGACTGATAGCACCAGCACTCCATGCTTCTGAAGGAGATCACAAACGAGAATGCATCTTTTGGTTGGACGTCAAATGAACAGATTAACCGTGTTTGGCACTTTGTTGCACCACCGCATTGGGACGTCGTGAGCCACGACAAGTTGGGCGGTGATTAGTTGGGAAAGGCACCTGACCGTGTAAACGACATCTGGGGATGGCTCCCAGGTCCACACATCTCTGGAGTTCCTTTGAGGAGTAAAGCCCTGCAGAAGAGATGTTAGATCTTGAAATTCACCTTCCGTCCTCCCCCTCACCGGAACCCGCTACCTCTATTCCCACCTCCAACCCTCTCCTTCCCACTTAATTTTGTCCGCGACACTAGACTCTCGGTTTAACTCCAAGGTGAACAATCTCTTGAATCTATCCTTAAGTGCACTCCCCCCGCAACCACACATCACCCTAGAAAGACGTTCTACTACCCGCTCCCACCTTTTTCCTGATGAGATTACAAAAGTGTGTTCTTAGGCTCTCTACATCTATCAAGTATTTGTACTCACGTTGCCTCAAATCAACCTTACATTTCACCTTATTCACTTTTAGTTGAGCTATCATACAATAAGTATATACTTCTATCATGGATGCTTTCAACCAACATGAGGGCTACATAGATTATGACAGTAGCCATTTGCTTCAACTTGGCTTTTGAGTAATCATATGAAAGTGTTAACAGGGAAATGATTTGTAGAATTGACTCTGTCTTTATTCATTTCACCAGAACAATATATATACAATGGGGCATCAGTTTAGGCAATTCTATATTTGACAAAGATACAACCTTTATTCACATTTGTCAAATCACTGTAATTTGTCCCTCAAATTGTGTTTCCGTTGATACTCCCCCTCAAGTTGGAGCGTGGGGATCAATCATGCCCAACTTGCTTAAAAGAAATTGAAACTGTTGATTTCCAAGGGCTTTTGTGAATAAGTCCGCTGGTTGTTGCGTGGAGGTGATATGCATTGTTGTGACATTCCCGCTTTGAATCTGATCACGAACAATGTGGCAGTCTATCTCTATATGTTTGGTGCGTTCATGGAATACCGGGTTGGCAGCAATGTGTAATGCCAATTTGCTGTCACAGTACAAGTGCATGGGTTGCTGATGAACAACACCAAGAGAAGAGAGGAGTGATTTGAGCCAAATTAATTCACAGGTTACCGCAGCCATTGACCTATATTCTGCTTCTGCAGATGAGCGTGAGACAGTTTGTTGTTTCTTTGTTTTCCATGCAATAGGGGTGTCACCAAGCTGGACGAAGAAACCTGTGACTGAACGCCGTGTAGTTGGACATGCTGCCCAGTCCGAATCACAGAACGTACGCAATTGGAGCTGGCTAGATGATGAAAGCAACAAGCCTTTTCCGGGGCTCCCTTTGAGATAGTGAACCAGTCGAAGAGCTGCATGCCAATGATCTCGTTTCGGTGTCTGCATGAACTGAGATAGAGTGTGTACTGAGTATGATATTTCGGGCCTTGTTATCGTCAGATAAATAAGGCGACCAACGAGGCGACGGTATCGTTCAGGGTCATGACAAGCTTCAGAAGTTGTAGTAGCAAGCCTGTGTTGTTGTTCCATAGGAAAAGAGGATGGCTTGGCACCAAGAAGCCATGTTTCATTCAAAATGTCCAATGTATATTTTCGTTGTGAAAGAAACAATCCCGTTTCATTTCTTGCAATCTCAATACCGAGGAAATATCGTAGCGTGCCCAAGTCTTTCATATGAAAACAGGAGCTCAAGTAGGCTTTGAATTTGGACATAGTGGTTGAATCATTGCCGGCTATGATAAGGTCGTCGACGTAGATGAGCACATGTATTGTTACTGATCCTCTGATATAGGAGAAAAGAGAGTAGTCGGCATAGCTCTGAGTGAATCCATATTTGCGAAGAGATGCTGGCAATTTGGAGAACCAGTTCCTTGGCGCTTGTCTGAGTCCGTACAGTGATTTTTGTAATCGACAAACATGTCCCTTGGGGACATCTGAAAGTCCCAAAGGTGGTGTCATATAAACCTCTTCGTGTAGATCCCCATGTAGAAAGGCATTATGAACATCCATTTGATGCAACTCCCAATGTTTGATGGCGGACACTGCAAGAAAAACACGAACGGTAGCCAATCGAGCAACAGGTGCAAACGTTTCCATGAAATCAACTCCTTCGATTTGTCGATCTCCAAGAATTACAAGTCGAGCCTTGAATCGTTCAATGGTTCCATCTGATTTATACTTTATTCGATAAACCCATTTGGACCCAATTGATTTCTTTCCTTTTGGCAGTGGCATCAGACGCCATGTATTATTGTTTTCTAATGCGTCCAATTCTGTTTTCATTGCAGCTCTCCAATGATCATGAAGAACCGCTTGTTTGAATGATGTGGGTTCGACTCCAAGTGTAACAGATGCAAGAAACCCAGCATGTTGAGAAGAAAATCTGGCGCAAGACACATAATTTTCAATAGGGAAACGGGTACCTGAAACAGTGGAGACGCAAGCTGCCGAAAAATCTGTCTGACGTCGAGTGAGTCCACAATGATAGTCGGATAAATAGGCAGGTGTACGGCGTCGTCTGGCACCGAGATTTGTTGGTTCAGTGTCATTAGACGCTGGTTGATTTGTTGCATCAGATTCTGTGACAGAAGGAAGGACCAGATGTGATTCGGAGTCTGCAGATTGAGGCAGCGGAGAAGATGCAGTAGCATTTTCAGTTTCATTTGCAGCTAGTTCGTGATTTGAAGAAATAGGAGAGGCTACATTCTGATCTGGAACTGTTGATATATCAATAGGAGTGGATGATGTCGAAACAGTAGAGAGCAAATCATCAAAAATTGATGTGTGTCTGGCTTGTTGGTCGGATTCGATCGAAGCTGAGACGTTTGATTTTGTTGAATATGGAAATTGATCCTCAAAGAAGATTACATCCCTGCTTGTGAATATAGTATGGGTTTCAAGATCATAGAGTAACCACCCTTTTTTGCCTTGAGGATACCCAACAAAAATACATTTTCGGCTTCGCAATGAGAATTTATCCATGGATTTCGGTATTTTGGGTGCAAAACCCAGACAACCAAAAACCCGTAGCTCAGTGTAAGTAGGTGGCTGGCCATATAAGATCTCATGAGGGCTTTTCCCTTGAAGAATAGGAGTTGGTGTGCGATTTATTAAATAAGCCGCAGTACAGACACTTTCTCCCCAAAATGCGAGAGGCAGTGATGCCGTAAAGAGAAGGGAGCGAGCGACATTTAGAAGATGACGATGCTTGCATTCCACTCGGCCGTTCTGTTGCGGTGTAGCGACACAAGAAGTTTCAAACAGAATCCCAGTCTTTGCAAAATGAGGTCGTAGTGGCAAGAACTCGGTTCCGTTATCCGCACGAATTCGACACACCGTGAGTTGAAACTGTCGTTCAACCATTGCCAAAAAGGTTTGTAGGAGTTGTGGAACTTCCGTCTTAGACTGAAATAAGTGAACCCAGACAGTCCGAGAGAAGTCATCTACAAGAGTCAAAAAATAAGAAGAGCCAGTAGTAGATGGTGTGCCATACGGACCCCAGACATCACAATGAATAAGTTCAAATAAACGAGCAGCTTTATTATGGCTATTCGGAAAAGATAGCCGTGTCTGTTTTGATTGAAAACAAATATCACAAGGACTCAGTTTTGCAAATGCAGAATCATCAATATGAAAGTCTTTAATAGTAGATAAAATAGTGGCCGACGGATGTCCAAGTCGGTGATGCCAAAGACGAGCCAAATCAACTGAAGATTGGGCAACGGATACAGAGGCAGCCGGTGCAAACATTTTCAGCCAATAGACCCCATCCTGTGGTTTACCCACGCCAATCACTGTCTTCGAACGGAGTTGCTGTAGTATGACAACAGAATCAGTAAGTAAAACCAGTAATCCAAGATAACGAGCCAGATCATATATGGAGAGCAGATTGCAAGTTAATTCTGGTATAAACAAAATATTTGGTAACAGGAACATGCCCAAACGCAAACTGCCAGCGTAAGTGGCTGTCGTGATATTGCCATTCGGTAGCACTATTGGAACTGGTGGAATTGTTACGATATCTTGCAATAGAGATTTATTTCCTGTCATGTGAAAGGACGCACCGGTATCAAGTATCCAAGAGTTGGACTTACCTGTAGGTGCAGATGTCGGATTGACAGAATTATAAAGGGCCATTACAGTAGCCCACTATTCGGGACTCAGCTGAGGAGTGAAATTTTGTCTGTCATTTTCGGTCAGAATTGCTGCTGCCATTGCTGAACCAGAAGCAGCAGTTTGAACAGCCTGCGCAGAGCCAAAATTAGTGGAACGGATTGAGCTAGAGTTCGGTACAGAATTAGATGTTCCAGTGCGACGAGCGGCCAAACGTTCCTTCATCCATTCAGGATAACCATGAAGCTTGAAGCAAGTGGCATTGTCATGTCCTGAGCGGTTGCAGTGAGTACATTGAAGTGCAGAGCGGTTTGAATGTGTGGTTCCTTTCGGGACAGCCGAAAATCGCCTGGCAGCAAAGGCATGATTTTCAGGAGCTGAACGGCTGTTAACCACAAGTTTGAGACGTTCCTCCTGGATGACAAGGGAATAAATGCGACTAAGCGGCGGAAGCGTTTCTTGAGCCAGAATATTTGAACGCAAAGAGCTGAAAATCGCATCATCTAGACCAATTAGAAACTGGTGGGTTTTCTCTTCTTCACGCTCTTGAAGAATTTCGGCAGTAAGATTACAGCGGCAGCCATTGCAGGTGCACTTGTGAGGAGGAACATAAGTAGCAAGTTCATCCCACAATTGTTTAAGGTGGTTATAGTAATCAGAGACAGATTTTCCGTCTTGACGCCATGATGAAATTTCATGACGTAACTGCAACTTTCGAGGGCCATTTCCAACAGAAAACCGTTGCTTAAGATCGTCCCAAAGCTCTTTCACGGTAGAGAAATATGTAATAGACGAACGCAAGGGCCCATCAATGGATTGAACAATCCAACCAACGAGCATTGAATTGACCATATGCCAATCCTCAATAAGATCATCAGTTTCAGCAGGTTGTGTGATTTTACCCGTAATGAATCCAAGTTTGCGCTTAGCCTTCAAAGAGTTCAACATCGACGAAGACCATTCTTCGTAATTCTCTCCTTTAAGAACAACTGGACAAATCTTAAGACCCGGATGATCTGAAGGATGCAGATAAAAAGGAGAATTTAGAGTCACGCCATAAGAGGGAAGGTTAGCTGATGCCGATGGTGTAACAGGGGCAGCAGAGGTAGGAGCAGCAGGTGTTGCTTCAATGGTTGGCATATTGAAAGAGACAACCGAAACTGGAGGTTAAAAAAAATAACCAGCGACGAAACAATGGACGTCGGAGGAGCAGGAGATAATGACCGGCAGCAGACGACGAGACTTAGGACGTCGCAGAGGAGCTGCACGGCGAGGCAATGGCAGAGAGAAAAAAATATATTTAGTTTTAGGTCAGATCCGAAAAATGCTCTGATACCATGTAAACAGGGAAGTGATTTGTAGAATTGACTCTGTGTCTTTATTCATTTCACCAGAACAATATATATACAATGGAGCATCAGTTTAGGCAATTCTATATTTGACAGAGATACAACCTTTATTCACATTTCTCAAATCCCTGCAATTTGTCCCTCAAATTGCGTTTCCGTTGATAGTCTTCATCCTCAAAACGACTAAGGTTTAGGATCATGGACTATCAGATCGTAAAAAGATCACTAAATTAGTATAAGGAATATGTTCTTTGGTTGCTGCTTTGAAGGCAATGAAGACATAAATGATGACAAACATAGGTAAAGTGTGTGTTTCTAGTGGTAGGAAAACAAAGCAAAAAGGACCAAGTGTTCATTTTAACTTATACTTAAATGAGTTGACAATGTTGATATGGACAACATTTGTCCTAGGCGGCAAGTTAACGAACGGGTACTCTAATCGTTCTAAACTGTAAAGTTGGTGCTAAAATGAACGGTAGACCAAAAAACTTAGTGGCAAAATTGACCACTTTGCACTCACCAAATTTTTTTTTTTTTTTTATACGAAGGGAATAGGGGGTTGGAAATCTCGAAAACTCGAACTCGATGCCTCTACAAATATCTTCAGAAATATGAACATTAAATCAAGTGTTCAGGACTGCCCTCACCAATCTTGACCGAGTAACTGAGCATTTCCATTTTTTTATTTTTTATTTACTTTTTTTATTAAAAAAAAACCTCTCTAATAATGTTGCTCAATATATATCCTATTAAGGATAAATATAGGTAAATGAATAGATCAGCATAAGTTAGTGGGCCATGTCATGGATATTAAGTTGGATAGCTCTTGCAAGTTGATACAAATTAGTATTAATTAAACAACATGAACATGAATCAAACTAGTATAAAAGTTAAACAACCTTGAAGCAGAGGACCAGAGAAAAGGGAAGAGACTTAGAGACATATATGAGTATCATGGATGGACATGTTCATCATCAGGCAAAGAAACACAACTACTCTAGGGTGGTCAAAATAGACTCGGAACATTCTTGGGATTCTTTCATCACACTAGCCAAAGATCAAGGGTGCCCCGTAAGTTTTTTTTTGTTTTTGTTTTTGTTTTTTGTATTTGCTTCTATCTATGGAAGAAGTATTATTATTATTTTATGTAATGATGATACATTTGAGATGGATCCACTAAGAGTCCATTTAGTTGTAGAATTTTTTTTAAATTTTTATTTTTAAATTTCTTTTATAAATATTTGATTGTATAACTAATTTTTTAAAGGATGACAAATTTTATTTTCTAAATATTAGAAAACTCTTGTGTATTAAACTAAGGAACATTGTTTGAATATTTCCTAATTTAATACTAAATTTTTTTAAAATTTAAAAAATAAGATTTTTCATCACTTAAAAATTAATTATAAAAAATATTTACAAAGAATAATTAGAGATTGAAACTTAGAAAGAATTCCACAACTAAATACACAAATTCTTCAATATGAAATCCTAGAGATCAACGCTAAAATCTTATACTCCGTCCCTTCCAAAACATTTGTGACGTTTCTCTTTCAGCATTTATTTTATAATTTTATTTCTATAATAGTTATATTTTATGAAGATATTTTTTATAATTTTATTTCTATTAAAAAATAATAAAAATAAATTAAAGTTAAATTGAGATACAAAATTAAACGTTGCCAAACTTATGAAAGGTAAGAAGTATGATGATTTTTTTTTTTTTTTGAAAGCTCATTTTATAAAATAAAATAAATTAGAACATAACAAACCGACCTTATCTGAATTTTTACGTGGAAGAAAGGGATCGAGCATGCAATTTTCTTATTCTATTTAATTTCCAATAAGTAATGTATAAACGATAACTAATTAATTAGTTTACATTAATATATTTAATTTTTTGGCAGGTGGTTGTGCATTTTACCGCTTCTTGGTGTGCTCCTTCGGTGGCCATGAATTCTTGCATTGGAGAACTGGCTCTGAAATACCGCAATATACTTTTTCTGACGGTCGATGTGGACGATGTTAGGGTATATAATTAATCTTTTATCTTGATTAAAGTTACGCAAATCTGAAAAATAAAAACCATTAAAGAAAACAATCGAAATAATAAAGAATTGAATTATGTGTTACGTACTTACGTTCATGGTCATTATTCATGAAAAATACTCCCTTGATTTTTTAAAGATTGTAAGTTTTATTTTGTTATTTTCACAGTACTAAATCTAAAATTTTATTTTATTTATATATATTTTTTGAATATATTTTATCCATATTTAGACATATAAAGTTTAATAATTCATATGCATATCATAATTTGAAGTATGAATATTTTAGATATATTTTTTTCTGATTTTTTTTCACTATTTATCTTAGTGATAATTTGAGTCAAAAATTGATACTTGAAACATGAAAGTCAAACCCTACAATCTTCAAAAAACGGAGGGAGTAATTAATTTAAGTTATAATAATAATAATACTCACTTTGTCCAAAAAATAATGCAATACTTATTTTTTAATATTTAATCTATGATTTGAGTTCTACATCAATACTAATGGTAAATTTAAATTTTTATATACAACTAAAAATTTGATGTCTTAACTTTATTAATATATTTTTTGGTATTTTTGTTTTCATTAAGAAATAACATAGATAAATTGAAGTAAAGTTGACATCAAAAGCAAACCGTTTCATGGAGTATTATACTCCCCCGGTACCAAATATGTCATCATTTTTTTTTGTATAGATCAAGTTTGTCTATGGTCATTAACTCATTTTACCCGTCTTGACCGTTTCACTCTTAGACGTTTTAGCGATAATTACACTAACTGATTCCAAAGGTTAAGGGGCAACTCAAGTTCACATGTGCTGCATCAGTATAGGTTCATCTGCATTTATGTGGTTTGAGCTCATCCACGTTGTAGTGATGACTAGTCGATAATGACGGCTAGGTAGGACGACCAGTTGAGGAGAGGAAAAGGAGTACAAAATATTGGGGCGGAAGTATTTAGGTTAAAAAATATTGGTGACAATAAAAATATTTAACCCTAGAATTCTTAACGGTTAACTAACAACACAAACGGTCAAGGTAACTGGAGATTTCAATAAATTCTAAGAATGCAACTGCAGGTTTTTAAAAATAAATG